>ML860132.1:6172-22145 GCA_009831015.1 Picea engelmannii
TGCAAATGATACAACCCAAACATATATAATTGATTGATGTTCATCATATTATCATTTACATATTAACATTTATGACAAGAGATTAGCATCCAAATTGATTTGACATTTATGACAAGAGTCATTTCAAGGGACTAGACTTATAAATGACACAACACAAAGACATCCAACTCTGCTAGCAATAAGCACAAGTGTCCCCATCAAACTCATCTTCATCATAATGTTATCTACATATTGACACTTATGACAAAAATGTTTATCTACATATTGATACTTATGAAAAAATGTAGTTTAAATATTCTACATTTTTACTGATTTTTTATCATATTTTTTTACTATAGTTCCATTCTAATAAAAACATAGGRCACCCAAATTGATTTGACATTTATGAAAGAATCCAAATTGATTTGGCATTTGTGAGGCAAACAATTTCAACTACATATTAACATTTTGATACATATTAACACTTGTGACCAAATCTTTACATCCAAATTGATTTTACATTTATAACAAAAGCTTCACCCCAAKATTGAAAGCTTTACATCCAAATTGATTTGGCATTTGTGACCAGAGACGCACCCCAACTTGATTTGATTGTTGAAATAGTGATAGGAATGAGTTACCTTTTGAAAAATACTTTGTTTTCTTTTGTGCAGAGAGGCCTCCTCGAACATAGATTTTTTCTCCAAGCATAGTTCCATGATTGGCTCCAAAGAGTATGACTCCATCCCCACATATTTTTGGCGAGCCTTGATAAGCTCCATCAAATAAGTCCCAAGGCTTTGTGAAATCAATACGGGGCTCATGCAATAACCTTTGGGATTTAATATTAATATTAATATCAAAATTGATGCCCAAAATATATATATTTTTTTTTTCTAAAAACAATTTGGTCATCGCATATCTAACGCCCATTGTTATATATGCGACGGTTTTGCTATATAAACAATGGAAAGTTGTCGTCGAATATCTGACGAAATTTTTTATATATGCGACGGTTTTTCCATATAGACAACGGAATATGTGACGGTTTTTCCATATAGACAACGGAAAGTTGTCGTCGGATATCCGATGACAACTTTTATATATGTGACGGTTTTTCCATATAGACAACAGAAAGTTGTCGTCGGATATCCGACGACAAATTTTAACTATGCGATGGTTTTTCCATATAGACAATGGAAAGTTATCGTCGGCTATCCGACGACAACTTTTATCTATGCGATGGTTATAATATATAACCAACGGAAAGTTGTTGTCGTCGATTCGACGACAACTTCTATTGTTTTTGTCAGTTTAGCTACATAAACAACCAAAAAATTGTCGTCGAATAAGTGACGACGACTTCTATTGATGCGTCGGTTTAACTATAAAAGTTGTTGTCGCAATATAGACGAAAAGTTGGTTTGAGATTGTTTGTCTATATCGTCTCTTATGCAACGTTTTCTCAAGTTCGTCGCAAATGCCATGTCACCTAAACTGATGTTTCCGAAACCCCAAATTCATCGCCATATCAACGACATAACGTTGCATAAGTGTCGAAACAACCGTCTTAAAATGGGCCAAATCCTTCACTCGACTAATCATGCAAAATAGTTATGTCCTTCATGACTAAAAATTGGCAAATATAACAAACCTATATCTAGCCTTAATGCTTATCTAAATCCCTTGGTTCCATCACTTCATTCATTTTTACCCTTATTATCATATTCTCGTTGAAAATAAAAAATATTCCTTTTATTAAGCTTAAGCTCCCTTATCCTATCCACAAAGTCACGTGATGAGCCTCATGTGCCCAAAGTCTTTAGAAAAATGGAAAAGGGTTTATTGTTATTAATACAAATATTTTTATATTAAAATATTTATATTAATATTTAATTCATGACCTCAGTCAAATCAAGGGCACGAATCTCAATTTTTAATATTGAAAAGTCAAAGGGTGGATGGAGGGCGGATATACATTTCGAGGGTTGAAATCAAACGGTGGTTAATTTTTTAAGGCGGGCCAAAATCCAAACCATCGAGTTTTAAGTTGGAGTATGTGTCCTTAAATAATGCATTTCGGGGGTAAGAGTCGTGTGGAGTAAGACCAGCCCTCCCAAGTCTGAAATAATATTGCAACCATTTATTGTATGGTTTATGTGTGATATATCTTACAGGAGTGTGTTTCAATAATAATCATGGAATTTCCAATAAATGAAATTATTCCTTACGATGAAAAAAAATTACAAAGGTAAAATTTAAATTTTACAGAGCAAAGAAATTAATGTTTATTTCTATGGAAAAGAATCATAAAGAAGAAAATGTACATGAACGAAAGATTTGGACAATTATTTATCCAAGGTTTTTACAGAAGTAAAAGGGGAAGATCAAGGGATATTTTCATAGTTTACCAAGAAGATTTCCAAGACATGGTTTTAAAAACCATGGGAAACAAATTAGTAAATAGTTTTCACAGTGAAATGGTAAATTGAGCAAAACAAGACATGGTTTTTAAAACCATGGGAAGCAAGCAATAAACAGTTTTTCAAAACCACGGGCATGAATTAAATTATGGAAATTTTATTTTACAGGATAAAAAATATTTGGGAATTATTTTTATTCAAATATATTATTCCCAAATAGTTAAGGAGAATATGGATAAATAAAATTAGATTTGAAAAAAAAAGCACAAGTGACATTTCAAAAAGGATGTGGCAGTCAGTTTCCGCAACAATTGAGACTTAAAGGATGATTTCTGGATGAACCGAAATGAGTTTTCAAAATTCAAAGGAGGTTATTGTAAAGCATGGACCCTAGAACATTAACCTTGTTCATTTTCCACACAAGTGTCATGGATTGGGAGATTTGAAGGAATATTAGATCCATATTTTCCAGTTATGATTTCATGTTCGAGACATGTATTTCGTCCAAATGGAGATGAATTTCAAGAAACTAAGAGAGGTTTTTCTTCAGAATGATCTTACATACAAAAAAGTTTCTCATATTTTACACAGATTATACGGTTTAAGAATTACAGGTGGTGTTTTGAAGCCAATTTTTTCTCCTGAAAAATAGGAGATCAGTTAAAACATGTCATGTTCTATTTGTAATTGTTTCTATTTTGGGAAAGGGGTTGGAGTTCAAAGTTGTGAGCTGGAAAGGGGCCTTTAGTGCTATATATTTCATTGTAAAATAGTAGAGAAGGGGGGGATGTTTAGCCATGAAGGCAAAGGGACTATGTGTAAATTTATCAGAATTTCCTTATGAAATAATACAGTAGTATACTGCTTTTGACAATCGAGATTCATCACGATGTATTATTTAGTGTGTTTTCCTCCAGTTTAAATTCATTTCACTTATGTTATTTCTTCTAAGAATAGATAATATTACATGATTGGAATTCATCCTTGATAGATGCACCTTTCACATGGTTAATGTAGTTGTTGTGTTTAATGATTACAGGTCTAGAATTCACTCTATGTTAAGTGCTTTGTTCATTGTATTGTTACTCATTATTTTCGTCATATTAGTGATCCATTGACAACATGTGTGCATGTTTCCAAAAGAGCTTGTCTTCATGAGGAAAGTGACTGACTTTCTCTTCTCAAAAAACCTATTAAGGAAGGTCATCACAGGCTGTATCATAAGTAGGGTGCGACGATGCATGTTCATAGAATTCTTCCCTAAAAATGGTTTGCGATGTCTCTACAGCCTGCTCTACAGCTGGGGTGTGACGATGTCAAAAGGATAAGAAAAGTTCGATCTTCACGAAAGTTCTAGAAGAGGATATTCTAGAAGATGATGTGGCATCCATATGGTTGGGATCCTACTCGCYTCTCTGATTTGGTGTGATCATCCTAATCTCTTTAACCATATCTCTTTCCCCTATATAAAGAGGGATTTCTCATGGAAAAGGCTAAGGTTAGTGAGGGTTGAATTGGCTAAGATTGTATGGAAAATTCTTCATTGGATCATTCTTGAGAGCCTCATTTCAGTTTATCAAGTCATTGTGGATCTTCTTCATTCAAGGTTGGAGTAAGTGTGTGTGTTGGAGCAAAGGGTCATTGGAAGGGGACCTTGCAACATCAAGGCTTTGGTTGTAATCTCCACTTTCATTATTAGTGATATGTTTCTTTCCCATAAAACTCATCTCGTTTTATTGTATGATTCCTTGATCACATACATAGGTTCTCTTTTAGTATGCTATATTAATTTCTCTTTGGTTCACTTGTGTTCCCTTGCAGATCGAACATCACAGGAGAACTGGAGTGGAGATAAGATGATAATGGCAAGGAGAAGCGATATTTTAATCGTATGTTGCCCATCCCTTGTTAGATAGGAAACTCAATTATTAGAGCTTAGGGAAAGCATCATGTTCTATTCTGTTTTGTTCTAGATCTAGGTGGATCTAGGGAGATCTATTTATGTCTGCATTTACCGATAATTCCCATAACAAAATTGGCGACCATACTAGGGATACAACCTCCTTTTTATTTTTTGCTTCCCGTTTTCCTTTAGCCTGCCTTCCTCTGATAATTTTCATTCTCTAAGTCTGTGGGTGATCCATTTCGACTCACTGGGTTTAGAAGTTCCTTTAGATTTTTTGTCTTTCTTCCATATTTTTCAAATTTACAGATATCATCGCACTGTACCTTAATGACAGCCTGCAATAACCATGAGACATCACCCAATCTAGTGCGATGGCATCACACTCTGCTTCGCAAGTGGCCTGCGATGACCCTTGCTCATCGCATCGTTTCCGATGCCCAACCTGCAACGACTCTTGTAGACTTTGATGGAGCGATTCATTATGTCTTTTACCACCCAGATTTGTGTGAAAATCCTGGGGTGACCTTCCTATGCCCATGTTTGATTGATTATTGTGTTTGAAGCTTGCTTGTGATTGGTTTTCAGTGATTGAAAGTCTTTCTTTGCATTTGGAAAGTTGCTTGCTTTTGCCCATTATCACAAGGATATAATCTTGGATCTTCATCCAGGTGCTTGTTTGACAAAACATCTTTGGTTTGTCTTGAGTTTTGGATTCATTTTGTTTGTCATATTGATTTTTGATTAAGAAACATTTTTTCTTGCTTATATCGAGAGTTTTTCTTTTCTTTTTCGTTTTTGTCTACATTAGGAATTTGATTTGGGAATTGTGTTGAATGTCTTGATTTTCTTGGATTATGTTTTATTTCCATTATCACATCTCTGATTCTATTTTGGAAAGGAAGAATTGAATTCATTTATTCTTTTTAGGTAATCTCTTATAAGAAAATTTTTACATTCGAAATGTTTATAAAGAGAAGAAATTGGAAAATTTGTAGTTCATGATTGTTCGGAATTGTGCTCATTTGGAATTAAAGAATTGCAATTGGTAGGTTGTTGTAATTCGAAATAAACACCTTCTCCCTATTGTAACTAGAGTTCATTGAATTGAGAATTGCACATTCAACTCTTTTTGCATGTTATTGAGTCTAGGTCACAACATCAACAGTTTCATTTTTGTCTCCTTTTTGAGTAAACAACAACCTCTAAAACACAACGTAAATTTAAAATTTATTAGTAACTTTTATTTTCTAGGGATATTTTTCACCAACATTAGTTAAGATAGCGCTTTGGAATAGGTTGTAAGACACACTCTCCAAAGCATCAAAACACACAATAGTATCTTGTGATCAGGAGAGTTCAAGTCCAATTGCTACATTTTGTCCTGGGAAGCCCTTCTCACACAAGGTTCAAACCTGAGGTTGCATTAAGACTGGCAGAGTTACTCACCATGCTTTGTTGGTCTTGGTGTAGAGATTTCACGTATTATGGGGGTCGCTTGAAGGTATACCCACAATGATGAGTGGAAGCCTTTCGAGTTGATTTTGGGCTAGATACCTTGCCCTTGCACTTGGATCGGAATGTCGATTGCTTCCCCAGGCATGATTGTTGTAGTTGGTAACCTTAGTGGACTATCTATTTAGGGTATTTATACGAGGTGACTATGAAGAGGAAAGTTTTCATGGTACCTGGAATCGACGTTGGCCAAAATCACTCGGGCTCCTTGGAGGGTATACCCATGATTATGTGTGGGAGATTGCACCAAGGTGTAATTCCGTTAAGCAGGTCGTCAACGTAACTTTTCCACCCACTTATCTGAGCCCCTTCTTGTCCTGATTTCTTGACATTGGATTTCATCACCAACTAGTGACTTCAAAATAATAAGGTTTGTTTTCTTGGTTTGATTCCTAGATTCTATTAGTGAGTGTTTTTTGTTTCCTCTAGTTTGCCATAGATTTATTTCGTTCTCTACTTAGTTCGAGCAACATCAACCTTCGTCTTTCACGTAGGATGTAAGGTCTACCCCCAGAAGATCCAGAAGGTTACCAACACTTGCCTCCTAACTCACCAGAAGGCTCTCCAGAGAGAGTAGTCAACAATGAGGAAGCTTCTGAAGTTGGAAGCACACACTCTTTAGAAGGATTTCAAATTGTTTCAGACTCTTTAGAGGCTTTTAGACTCCCTCCCCTTAGATCGTACACGCATATACTTCGCATGAACTTGGCTGGAGAAATTGTTGTTGTTGGTAATACTGAAGTATTCATTAGACCTAACGCAAGATCTGGAGTAGAGGATCCACTTTTTCACAGTGAATCACTTAGGACCCCGACTCGCACTACTGGAACTTCCATTCCTAGTTTTGTCCCTTTGACAATGTGTGACCTTTACGGTAACCTAGGAGCGAGTCCTGATCAACCTATGGCATCACAAGTGCATGGGACGTATGTTACCTATATTGTACCCTTAGACCACTTTACTAGTACTACCAGTAGTGTCACCACCGTTTCAGACCAATTGTTGATTGGTTCTCACTCAATTCCTACTCTTCATATGACCCATTCTACTATGGTTCCACAAGCTACCACAATTCTTACCGAAAATGTGGTTATCTCCCAAGCTCCGATTGGGACACCACTTCCATCTAGACCAATTCCATCACTTCCTCCTAGGTATAGAGCTCTAAATACTTCCATTCCTATCTCTACCTAGGTTCCATCCAAAGTTTCTGGACTTTTTGTTCCTCCTGGGTATAACCCTGCTACTGGTTTTGTTGCTACACCTGCCCAAGTTCTCTCTGGAGGGCCTTATGTTCCTCCTCCACATTTTCTTGCAGGATCTGGCCCTAGTAGCTCCAATCCACTTGGAGGCACCAATATTTCTATCACTTATGGTTTCCATATTCCTGTTGGAGGAAAATCTCATATTGGGGCACAACCTCAACTTGGGGGGAAACCTCAATTTGGGGGACAACCTCAGTTTGGGGAACAACCTAAACTTGGGGGGCAACCTCAATTTGGGGGACAACCTCAGTTTGGGGCACAACCTCAACTTGGGGGGAAACTTTAGGTTGGATTCCATAACCCACTTTATGGACATAAGGCACCTATGGTGCCATATCTACCTTTGAATCTTACTTTCCAAGGAAATCCACAACCGTCTGGGGGAAAACATCGTCAATTTAACTCCTTTGTACCCCCTAATCTCATTCAGTCATATCCAGGTTCTTTGAATCCCACTTGGGGTTCGAACGTTCAACCTAGTGTTCCTTTTCAAGGAAACCCTCATAATCAATCCAACCCTATGGGCTATGTGCCTCAAAATCCTCCACAATCGAATCTGTTAGGATTGTCTCCTTATTTGCAGACTACTTATGGTCCCACTGGTATACCTATGGGACTTCCCCCTCAAAACTACATGTTTCCACAAGTGAACCGACAATTGCCTTTCCTTTCCACTTTGTATTTACTTGATCTGTCTAGGATTTTGAATGATCCTATCTTACATTCTCCTTATTGGCCCATCATACCAGCCAAGTTGTCATGCGACATTCCTAAATTTGATAGTCGAGCAAGAGAATAATTGAATTTTCATTTGTGGTGTTCATCCAACTCCTTGATGGATGACTCCATCATATTACGACTTTTCCAATGAACTCTCATGGGTTCGGCAACAAAATGGTACATCAAGTTACTGGAAGGTTTATTCAATGACTTTAACACCCTAGCTATGGCCTTTTTGACAGATTACCAGTTGCCAATTTGATACAAGATAGGGACCGAAATTTTGAGTTCTTTCAAGCAATCCTCGTCCACTCATATTTTTTATCACATCCATGAGTGGAGGAGAAGAAGACATCTAATCAAAGTTCCCCTTCATGATCAACTATTGGCTGAGTGGTTCACCAAATCACTCATTGGACCTATCACTCGTGATGTCACCATGGGTGGTGTTGTCACTAAAGAGAAGGCGATTTGTCATGCTCAGTATTTCGATCTTGTTTATTCGCAATTGGGAACACTTTACGATTTGATCCCTGAAAATCCTCTTCCTTCCACAAACCCTATCCCAAAACCTCCATCAGCTTCTCATGTTGTTGATGGTTTGATTGGCACCTTCCACGATGAGACCTAGTTGAGGCAAGTCGGTCACACCAATCCCAAATCTAATAATTCTAATGCACAAAATACTCCTGCTCCTACTCCTTCCACCAGCAAGACTGTCGAAGTTAATTCTGTTCAATCTGCACCTATCGAAAATAATCAAAATAAAAAGAAAGGTAAGCGTAATAAAAAGGAGGACAAGAATAATAATGCACAATCTGATAAATCCAAAATGAAAACCATTGATTAGAAAGACAAATGTAAGCCTCATTACCCCTACTTGATTTGTGGTGACGATTGTTACACAAAAGATTGTCCAAGACATGCTGAGCTTACTAAGTTCCTCCAAGGGAGTGAAAAACATCCTACACCTGTCATTTTGTCACAACCTTTCCCTTCTCAACAACAATCCCAACTAGTCATTCATGACCAAGCTACCACTTCTACCTCTTCTTATGTGCTTATGTGTACTGGTGATTCTAAAAAGAACGAAGTTGCAGTCACAACTCGATCCAAGGATTACTCTCCATTAAAAGAGAAAGTTGATGATATACATACTTTGTTGCTTCAACCTTCTCCTTCAAATTCACCTCCAAATGGTCCTCTTCATCTCGAAAGACTGGGTCTCGATACAGTCCTTCGCCTCCCAAGGGCATTGTTTGAAAGTCTGTGTTCAATCCTCATGCACGTGCTACAAAAAACTACAGCATTGTAGAAGACCTTGCGCAAGGACCCTCTGCCATGTTAGCTCTCGAAGTCCTTCAAAGTTGTCCTACTCAATGAAAGGCACTGTTAAAGGCCATCGGTGGAATTAATCCCACATATACTAATTTAATAATATTTGACTTGGAATATCATGTTCCAAGGATTCCTCTTCAATTAGCATTTCAGATCCAAGTCGTTGCTGAAAAAAATAATATCTGTAGAATTGTTATTGATGGAGACTCGAATTGCATTATGTCTTTTACTTATTGGAAAGTCATTGGCTCTCCTACCCTCACCGAATAATACAATACACTTAAGGCTTTCAATTGTATAAGATTTAAACCCTACAATGTTCTTCCCTCATTTTCTATTACATTGGAAGGTAAATCAGTCAATGTCGAGGTGGAGGTCTTCAATGCACCTCTTGATTATAACCTTTTACTTGGTCGTAGTTGGATTGATTCCATGCGTGCAGTTGTGTTTACTCTTTTCCATGTGGTATGTTTCCCACACTAAGGAAAGGTCGTTATTGTTGACCAACTAGACTTCTTTAATTTTGATTTCCATACTAGCAACGTTCCCTTCATCTCAAAGACACCCCCTGGTTATGAGAATGTTGGAGTGGGTCTTTTGAAAGATTCAACTTTGATGGGTACATTTCCAATCCCAACACCTGATATTCTCCCTCCTTTTGTTGCCTCTATTAACATGATATCCACCACCGTTCGTGAAACCACTACGTCATATGACCCATGGGTAGTAGCTAGACCTGG
The DNA here is from genome assembly GCA_009831015.1 of Picea engelmannii. Lineage (NCBI taxonomy): Eukaryota > Viridiplantae > Streptophyta > Pinopsida > Pinales > Pinaceae > Picea > Picea engelmannii. Next base: position 16,056 of record ML860132.1, read on the forward strand.
TGATTACCCTTGTTAGGTGACAAGATGACTTAAAGTCTGGTCGAATTTGCTTACCAAGATATTCAATCGACAACCCCCTCCTCTCCTTCTCTTCGTGATTCATCTCCAGATTTGTTTCACATGATATTTCATATTGATGAGATGATCATGTTAGTCATGTCTATGGAAGAAACTCCCTAGGACGATGGGCATCATCGCTCCATTCTCTTTGTAGAACGCGACACCATAGAGAGTTATCAAAGGATTTTGACTCTGTCGACCGTTGTGTTTATTTCCTCGGTTCCTGAGTCATCACATGATGTTTTGTATGAAGGGAGCTTGAGCAACATTTCACCTACCATCCCTCTCGACATATCCATTAAACCTAGAGTCTTGGAGAATATTCATATTGGATCCTCTTGTTCTACTGATGAGGTCCACACATACAAAGCCCTTTTCCAAGAATTTTGTGATGTTTTCTCCTATAGTTATGAAGAGATGTCAGGTATTGATCATGATATTGTTGTATACAAAATTAAGACATACCCAGACACTAAACCCATTCGGCAGAGACTTCACTCGGTACATCCACGCAAAGCTGCTGCTATCAAACTTGAGGTTGAAAAACTTCTTAAAGTTGGTTTTATTTATCCTGTGGATTTGACTGATTAGGTGTCCAATATAGTTCCAATGAATAAGAAACAAGGTACCATCCGCATTTGTGTAGATTATAGGGACATAAATAAGGCTTGTCCTAAGGACTATTACCCAACCCCTTTCATTGACCATATTGTCAATGACTACGCCGACATCAAAATCTTCTCTTTAATGGATGGTTTCTCCGGCTATAATCAAATTAATATTTTACCCACGAACCAACACAAAACCGCTTTTATTTGCCCTTGGGGGACTTTTTCCTACCAAAAATTACCCTTCCGTCTCAAGAATGTTGGCACAACTTTTCAACGTGGTATGTCTTATGCTTTCCATGATATTAAGAACATTATGCAACCTTACCTTGATGATATACCGACGCATTCCATGCATTGCCAAGATCACCCGGTGCATTTGAGGGCCATTCTCATATGTTGTCTTTATTATCGTATCCTCTTAAACCCACACAAATGTGTTTTTTGTATGGAGTCTGGATGACTGCTTAGTTTTATTGTGTTGATACACGGGATTCGAGTAGACTCCTTGAAGGTTGAGGCTATCCTTAATCTACCTCCTCCTTCCACTTTACACCATATCCAAAGTTTGCAAGGGAAGGAAAACTTTTTACGTCGTTTCATCCCCAATTATGATGAACTGATGAAAGGATTCACTCAGTTACTCAAGAAAGGTTACGAGTTTGTATGGGATGATACTGCAAACAAAGCCTTTGCAGATTTGAAATTTTCCTTAACACGTACACCATTATTGTTTCCCCTTGACTATAGCCGAGATTACTTCCTCTACCTAGCTGCTTCAGACACTACCATTGCCATGGTTTTAGTCCAAGAGGATGTTTCACACAATGAACATCTGATATACTATTTGAGCCGAAGTCTTACAACCACCGAGACCAAATACGTGCATGTGGAGAAACTGGCCTTGGCACCCGTTCAAGCTATCCAATGTTTTCGTCATTATATCCTATTACGCAAGACCACTGTTATTTCTGATTGCAACCCTACGCAACATATCCTCACCTGACAACTACTAGGGGGCAAGTAATCCAAATGGATAGTTATTCTCTAGGAGTTTGACTTAGAGTTTGAACGTGCTAAGTCCAAGAAATCTTTGGTTTTCACCGAACTGATATGTGACCTTCCCTCCACTGAGACAAAAAATGTGGCAGATGATTCCTTACCTAATGAATCCCTTTTTCTAATCAGTTATGATGACGATGGTGCATAGATATCATTATCTATCTCTAGACTCAAACTTTCTGTCCTAATCTATCTAGTAAGGAGGCCACCAATATATCATTCTTGGTGATACTCTTTACCTCCGTGGTGTTGATTCCATTTTTCGAAGATGTCTCACTTATGAAGAAACTGAGAAATATTTGAATGACTATCACTCTGGAGTATGTGGTGGTCATATGTCTGGGTATGCCACTGCCCAAAATATATTACGAGCAGGTTATTTCTAGCCTTCTTTATTCAAAGACTGCATCACTACTGTTTAGAAATTCCATGCTTTCCAAACTTATCATAATAAGATAAGATCTCATCCTGCTCCCTTACATCTTGTAGTTTTCGTTGGTCCATTTTCCAAATGGGGCATTGACTTAATGAGATGTAATCCTCACTCGGTTGGGGGTCATGGATACATCATTGTAGCTATGGATTACTTCACTAAATGGGTTGAGGTGATGCCTACATTTGATAACACCAGGAGAACTGCAACATTGTTCATATTCAATCATATCATTACTCGGTTTGGTATCCCTCAAGATATCATTACCAATCACGGTAACCATTTTCAGAATTTTATGATGTCCAAACTTATGGAAAAGTTGGGTCTTCACCATGAAAACTCAACCCCCTATTACAATCAAGACAATGGCCAGGTTGAATCAATCAACAAAGTTCTTGTTGCTATGCTTCGACGGATGATAGGAATTCATAAGAAAACCCGGCACATGATGTTGTTCTCAACATTATGGGCCTATCGGACATTTGTCAAGTCTGCCACGAGATTTACACCTTTCCATCTAGTTTATGGTATCGAGGCTATCTTGTCGATTGAATGTGAAATACCATCTTTGAAACTGGCCGTTGAACTTCTCCCCAATACCTCTGTCGAAGAAGAACATCTTTTGTATTTAGTGAAATTAGACAAAATCCATCGTGATGTCGCCCTAGTTATTGAAACTCAGAAGAAATGTGTCAAAGCCCAATATGAAAAACATTTCAAGCCACGTGTTTTTCTGAAGGTGATCTAGTTCTCCTCTACGAGAAGGATTGTGATTTGTTGGGGGTCGGTAAATTCGAGGCCATGTGGTGAGGTCCTTACATTATCAAACATGTGTTGGATAAGGGAGCCTATGAGCTAGTCGATTATGATGGAATCCTTTTGAGTGAGCCCCGAAATGGGCTTTACTTAAACAAGTACTATGCTTAAGTCATTTTTTGCATGAGTGTTTGTTCTTTTAGTGTATCATACTCTTGTGTGATTTTTCATTGTTTGGTTTTGACCTTCAGATGCTTACCTTATGTTGTGCTTGGTTTCCAGATGTTGGTGTCTTCGTTACCCTACATTGGCTTCACTGATAGTGCTAGTCACAGTACTCAGAACTTAGCATCTACTGCTTGGGCAATCTATGCACCCACAAATTAATTTATTAGTCTACATGATGTTTGCCTTGGTCGAGAAACTAACAATATAACGAAATACAATAAAGTCATTGAATTATTGACTGGCATTGTGTCTCTTGGAATCCGTAATATTATTGTATGACTCGACTCACAGTTAGTAGTCCTACAGTTGAGTAATGTCTACTCCATTTGAAGTCCTACGTTATTAAGGGTATATTTATGAATTTTCCTCTTGGAACGTCATTTTCATTACTTTGAATATCAACACATTCCTAGATGTCTAAATACATTAACAGATGCATTGGCTAATTATGTGTTAGACAGAAATTTCAGAAATTTATAAAATCCAATCACACTTTGTATATACAACAAGTAAGTCAGTAGAAGTCTCATATATATATATATATATATATATATATAACGATAAAAGTTTTTACATTTTTGTTTTTGTCCGAAGACCAAAATATCAAAAATGTGAAGCACATGGATTCTTATACAAATATAGCATGAAGAATGTTGCTCGCAATAACATGCGACTGCCCATGCTACTCTACAGAGCAATCGATCGATGGAAGCAGATATGCCCATTATGTGGCATTGATAACACCTCGGGATATCGTCAATAGAGGCATCTAGGACGTCCATCTTCATCCCCTCCAAGTTTTTCTCTATAGCCTCATAGTTAGCAGCGGCCAATATTGTTACCACGACTCTCTCCCTCGCCTCTCAATGGGGGATGAACCTGGAGGTCGATGAGAGGTGTTTTCCCCTTGTGCATGAATAGTAACCTGCATAGGATTTTGTGATCCAAAACCAGGGTTGCCCCTACCTGAGATGACAACTAACGAGAATGCATTGTTACCAAATGCACTGAACAAAGAGAATAAAAAATAACCCACCAGCGTGGCCTTGACTATCTGCTATGAACAAGCTGTAGTTCATGTTTGGCCAAATGGGCTGTTGAGAAGCACCACCAAGCGAGGGGAACAAAGGAGGTATATGAGCCCTGTTGTAAGGAAAAGTATTATAGGGGGATGAGGTGCCCCCCATGGATCCTTACAGAGGAGCATTTGATCTCCTTTCCCCCAAACCCATGGTCTGTAGGGTGGAGTAGGTGAGGATTGAGTTCATATCAAAGTTGGTCATCCCATATGAAAATGGAGGACCCATCACACTCTGTGTGAACAGTGTAGTGATCGCCACCATAGACGGAATCAGACTACTGCCCGAAGTAGAGGCGGTCGAGACCATAGTGGTCTGGACCTGTGAAGGTGAGTTAGGAGGCGGAACGCCCCCAACAGTGGAAACCGTAGAGGGAGTATGAGGACTCCCTGACAAAGTAGCAACATTTTCTTCCATCGTTGTTTGCAGGATTATCTGACACTCATGATGTGTTACTCTTGGGGGGACAACTTGTACCATGATAGGCACTGACAAGTTAGTGATCGGAGGGTTATACGGACCGAGAGCTTCTGCTCCAAGGTCAGAAATAGTTGGTTCCTCTGGATATGAGTGTTCTCCTCTTGGAGCTGGCTCAGACACAGTTTCCTGCAACCCGGTCACCTTAAATGACCCTTGTTGGTCACGTCTTCGTTGTAACGGTGGCGGTGGTGGCTCCAAATTAACCAACGGCAGGCCCAGAAGCCTTCGCGATGGGTGGGGCTCTTGATCTTCCCCTGTGTGATAATATCAATGAAACATTAAGGATTTTTAATGTTGAAGACCAATCACACACTAGAAAAGTTCCTATGAGGCAAAGCAAGCAAACTACTAACTAGTTGGAAGAATAGTTACACCAGCCAACACTAGAGAAACTTACCAGTGCAAGTGCAACTCGAACATGAAAGCACCCTCCAGGTATACTCTTCAAAGAGTGGCCCAATGTCTACCCTAGGTATCGTGTTATACCTCTGCAATCACTTGTGTAAGTCCCTAAAATAAAGGCAACTAGGTTGCCAACTCGTGAACAATCACCAGGTGGGTACAGTCGACAGTTAGGTGGACCGCAATGAGCAGTGTATCAAGCTCGAAACCTATCGAGGTTATCGAAAGAAAGTGTTCTGGAAGATGATTAAGTACCTCGAACGGATTCGAGACCCATGAATATTCGTGGAAAATGCGATCAACAGAATCCCAAGACAAGTCTTCTACATGCGTTCCCCACTACACTTGGTCCAGCTTTGGAGGGGTTATCTCTGCTACCTTTCCGCACATGACCTCATGTTTAGCCCCTGTTTTAGAGGGGGGTCTCAGATAATTTCCACGTTTACTAGACTTTTTACACTCCCTAGCTTAGACTCATATGTTTTTTTATAGCCTTGAAGAGTTTCCTCTCCAACCTAATTCAAGGCTCTATCCTAGACTAGTTGATGGACCCTACAAACATAAAGTCTATTTGATTTTAATTAAGAGCTAATTTTAAGTAGCTTGTTTTAAGTCTGGGAAACTGTAATGAAGCTAGCGATGTGTTTTAAGAGATGAAAGAGAAGAACAGTGACTGAAACTGAAAGCAAAATTACTTCTTTTGACAAATAAAGATTTGCAATTTTAAACTCTTTAACCAACTTTTCGTAACTACTTTTTCTAATATATTTTAAAAGAAAAACCCAAAAATAAATTTCGCTCGACTACGAGATACTTAAAGTTCTAAGCATTCAGTAAATAACTTAAAGAAAATAACTCTTTCTTCCTGACAAGTAAAGACAACCAACCTAACTACTTAACCAAACAAAGAAATGAAATCTTTTTTTTATGCTTCAAAATAAGAAACTTGAAAAAATAAATTATTTTTCTTTTCTTCTAAAGC
>ML860133.1:0-25008 GCA_009831015.1 Picea engelmannii
TCCCAAAAATTCTTGTAGAAAGAAAACATTTTTTTTCCAGATCATATGAAAGTAGCAAACCAAAATTCATAAATGAATATATATGAATAATAATCTTTTTAAAAGATGACACTTACCCTATATCATTGTATATCTTCCATCAAAACTTTGCACCTTTCTTTATTCTCCTCCCTTGGTTCACATCTAGAAAATGCAATAAGTGCCCTATTTTCCTTTGTCAGAGCCCTTTTAATTGTCTCCATCTAGTTGATGGATTCAAACAATTCGTCATTGTCACCCACTTTGTCAACATCAAGTGTGAACAACTACATATATCAACAAAAAAATAAGTTAATTCAATAATAAAAAAACTAATAAAATTCACTTTAAATGGATATGGATATTTTTATTCATTTACCTGCTTCGAGGTTGGTGCCTTCCCACGACCACCCTTACACAATATAAGAAGCATGACATATTAAAATGTTACCATATAATATAAGAATCACGAGATATTAAAATGAATGTTAAAGATAAAAACCGAGAGTCATTAAATAAAGATTGGGTGAATTTATGGTGCCATAACCCATATTATACAATGGATCAACATTCATTTTCATTCATCTTCATATGAACACCATTCATAAGTGCATAATTTGTCTAAAGACATACCTCTAAACCATATTTTCACAAAAGGAAAAAAATGTTATTCTTTATTCCATAAACATCCTAATATGTAACAATTATCAATTGTAGGCAAATAAAAGAAAAATAGTACTTTCACTAAATTCTCATTAATATGGTTTAATAATGACTTAGGTTGATAAGGGTAAGATCAAAATGGTGGAATGATGATGAATGGTATACATGATAACACTGTATGAGCTTGGCTAGTTCCAAGCACTTTTTATTCATGCTTTAAACTTGTTCTATTTTGTAAATTCTCTATATGCCAACAAAATGATGAACCATGAAGCCAAGAAGGACAAGTGATTATGAAATACCCAACAACTGAATATTTGTTTTTAAAACCAAGTCGTTTTTTACATTTCCCTTATAGAACATAGTATAGACATGTATTGAAACAAAATTGTATTGTAATGGATTGATAATGGATGATACCTTTTGTAATCTTGAGTGATGAGACAAGTGAATGGGGTAAAGTGTGTGTGGAGACTAAACCATTTTTTTTCATGCATGCAACCTTATTTTCTTTTACAATGCTCAAGAACCCATCTATAATTTCATTTTCTTATCTTATAGATAAGATAAAAACATAATATTTCCACTACAACAGAACAAGCAATTAGCACCTAAAATAGTGCTGGAATTTAGTGTATTTAAGTTCATGAATTGGACACCTTTTTCAACGCAAAACTTGGCACAATTAGAACCATTTATCATGCATCCTAATTATAAATCTATAAATAGTTATGAACCCAATTGACAATAACTATAGGACTATTTTGATTGGACACATCTTGACCAAGTTTTATGCCACTGCAGTTAATACATTTTTTTTTGAATAATTGGAGAAAGGGAAGTTTAGAGCTAGAGGTCAAGCATGATAATATAGGGACTACCATACCGTTGACAACATCCTCACTCTTAGAGTTATTATCAAAGAAACCAACAAATGGACCTCAAGGTTTATTGTTCCCTTGTAGACTTTATGTATGCCTTTGACTTCCTGCCCAACCAATGTTTGTTTGAAGGAATTTGGAACCTTGGCATATTTGGGTTGCTCGTCATCATCAACATGATAATTATTAATATATGAATGAAGAAAAATAATTCAATAATCTAAATTGAAAATATGTGCGAGGGAAACCTAATAGTTATTCCTCCTCTTGTCATTTCTATGGTCTATGATAACAATTTGTCTGCCTTACATTTTAATTTTTTCACTCACCTTCATGGTGTTTTTAATTTTGTACTCTTTGACTTATATTTAGGTGATATAATAAAATTCTGATATATTTTATAGTTAAAGTTGATATGGCATAGATAAGGGGCAACTGTAACCCACATTTCTAGTGATCACTGACCTAGAAACCTTTCTTCTTCTTTAATGCTCAAGACATTGATTGCAAAAAGTAAAGAGGAAGTTCTCTATAGGTTGGGTGGTGGTGGTTCTCAATGTGACACTCCATTGAATCTAGATGGTGCATTGTATGCGCTGAATCTAGATGGTGCATTCAATGTGTTAGCCTGTATAATTAGTTATCAATTTTTTTCTCTGTTATGAAATGTTCACTAAATGGAATTTTTTGAAGGAATAAAAGGGATAAATCTGAGGATTAAAGTTTTATAATATGATCATGGGTTATGATAAAGAGTTAAGAAATGAAATTTTATTAGTTGGCGGAAACAAAAAGTTAAAAAACTTGCTATCTTTGGCTTAACAGACAAATAGAGGGGCAGATATCTAAATTTGTCCAAATTTCCGGCAGATTGTTGCACGGTCACATCAATGTATCTCTTCTCATTTAAAAGGTGATATGACATGATCAACCTTTGACTTGACCAGAACAAAGTATGGGCCTCACACTGATGGTATTGTCGCGTCGACACAAAGAAAGACCATAGGTTTGGTTTCATCCCAAATGTAACAACTATCGTTACAGCCGTCTGTGGCCATCCAAAATTTTATTTTGGCTTCCTTCACCACCCAAACATCCGATGTACATTTTTTGCAGATGATGAACCCCAAGGATAACCAGTAACCCGAGGGGAAGAAAAAAGGGAAGGGTAAAAAGGGTCGTGGAGGAAATAATAAAAAGTATGATAGTAATGTTGTTGGGGGGAAAAACAAAAAGAAGAAGGTGAATTTCCCTTGTAATCTTTGTAAGGAATACCACCTTACTCACCAATTCCCCTGGATTGAGGATGCACAAAAACCATTGTCGCATTAGAAGCCTATGACGTAGGGCAAAATATGACGTAGGAATCCTCATCTGTGAACATGCCTGGGGGAAATCAGGGTGCCTCCACACATGACCCTAATTCTGGTTCCACCAATGTTTATATGATGAAGTTGGATGCCCATATTTCGACGAGGACCTGTGACTATGCTATTTATCCCGAGTCCTCTAACAAATATAAAGAAATTCCTGACCCGTCGATCCCCCTCCATATTGAGAAACCGACTCCAGAATCGCTATCATGCATCCCTAAAGGTGTGTTTAAGAAGTCCTCACATAATCCTAATGCTCATGCCACCCATAAATACTCGGTGGTAGAAGATCTGGTGCAAATCCCATGTGCCATGTCTGCATTAGAGGTCCTTCAAATTTTCCCCACGTAGCGAAAGGTCCTCAAATTTCAATGAGTTTTCCTCAACATATTTTCATATCTATTCCATGACACTGTTTAAATATAAGTGGATGATTTCACCCCATATGGAAATTCATTCCAAGAGGCCTTAACTAATCTTGAAAATGTGTTAAAAAAATGTGAGGAAATGAACCTGTCACTAAGCCATGAAAAATGCAACATACTTATGAGTGAAGCACATCTCTTCTAAAGTGGATTGAAGTAGATCAAACTAAGGTGAAAATAATTAAATATATTCCTAAAAACAAAAAGAAAAAATATGTAAGGATGTTTTTAGACCATAAGGTTCATCTAATATTTTAGCAAAATGGCCTCCTCCTTGTTCACAAGACATTGACTTCTACTAGACAAAAGAATTCCAAAGAGCCTTTGAGAACATCAAGGAAAAACTTATCCCAACCCCTGTATTGCAATGCCCCAAGTGGAATATACCATTTCACATTAATATAAATGCATCTAATAAAGTTCTAGGGGCATTTTTAGGCTAGAAAGAAGACAAGGACCCCTTTGCAATTTATTTTTTTAGAAAAACTTATCTAGAGATGAACTAAATTATACTATCATTGGGAAATAATTTCTTGCAGTTTCATATGTTGTGAAAAAATAATTTAGACATTATGTCACTGGATACACAATTTTAATCCATACAGATAATATTTCTATTAGATATTTAATGAATAAAGTTGATATCAATGACATGATAATTAAGTGGCTCTTACTACTACAATAATATAAAAATCCTTGACAAGCTAAGTAAACAATATATTGTTGAATATTTTTGTTGGGTTGTTATATTCTTTACAGTGAAAGTCTATTTGAGGTGAATCAATTGACGGTCAAAGTCGAGGTGGATCAACAACAAGTTGAAGCCGAGGTGGATAGACATCAGGTTGAAGTCGAGGTAGATCGACAACAAGTCGAAGTTCGAGGGAGTCGATTGGGTAAAGTCAAATTTGAAGATATCGATGGCAAGTCAACTGACAAGAGGTCAAAGTGAGGGCGAATGAAGGCCGACTGGTAAACCCAACTTGGAGTCGACTGTAACAAAATCCCAAGATTTGCAAGATTTGTAGCCAATGATATGCATGGATCTGTAACCATTTTTGGGCACCAATCTTTAGGGTTTTTCCTGCTGTAAAGCCTATAAAGAGGCTTCTTGTAAGGTAGTAAAGGTTGTTATTGTTGTTATAATTGCTAGTCATGCATATGTAACCTGAATTGGCTACAGGGTTGTTCTTTCCTGTGCAAGAGGGTATGATGTCGATTGCGTCTTAGGTGTGGACCAAGGTTAGACATGTAACCTTTTATTCTTATTGAATAAGACAACAAGAGAGAAGAACGCTCAAAGGAATGCTGGTTTTCCTGGTTAAGGGTTTCCAGAGTAAAATCTCAGTGTATTGTGTGAATTCTTGTGTCATTTTTGTTCTTGATTAAATTCTTATTCTCTTCTGCTAGGATTAGTATGGAAGTGTCCTTCATTTCCTGACAATTTCCTATCAAGACTAATAAGTACTGCATATAATGAGGTTGTAAATGATTGTTTTCTTGATTAGAATCTCTCTGAAATATCCATAGAGGATCCCTATTTTTATGACATAGGCAACTACTAAGTTATAAAGAGGTTTCATCAAGGCGCTACAAGATTTTCAGAAAAAGTGCCACCTATACATGGATCAAAGGCTACTTGTTCAATCTTGGACTAGAAGGGATTTTGAGAATATGTATTAGATAAGATGAAGTACATGACATCCTCCATGCATAACATGATGATCCATGTGGACGCCATTATGATGCAAATAAGACAACCTGTAAGATCATATAAACATGATACTATTGGCCTTCATAAGGATGATGAACAATATGTCTCCCATTGTGATCAATTCCAAAAGATGGGTAAGACAAAAAAGAGGGTTGAGATTCCATTACAACCATAGGTCTGATTTGAACCCTTTAACAAATGTCTCCTAGAATTTGTAGGGACCATTGAACCTCCTTTAAACAAAAAACGTCACATCCTAGTATGCACTAACTATTTGACCAAGTGGGAAAAAGTAAAAGACACTAAGAATGAAAGTGAAGAAAAAGTAGAAAAATTCCTACATGAAAATATATTTTCTAGTTTTGGAGTCCCAAGAGAAATAGTAATAGATTAGGGCCCCCATTTCACCTCTAATATTATTGAAAATATCATGTATTTGAATCAACTTTTCCATAGAAAATATTATACATACTAACCTCAAGCAAATGGGAGGGTAGAACTGACCAATAAGGAGTTGGAAAACATTCTCACCAAGACAGTCAACTTGCATTGGAAAGATTGGGAAAACAGATTAGTTGAAGTTCTATGGGCATACAATACAACCTAGGAAACCACCACAAGGTTCACACCCTATGAGTTCTTATATGGAACAAAAGGTAAAGTTCTCTATATAATTTGAGATATAAACACTTAGAATAACCTCCATATTAAATATGTACCTATCAACACGCCAAAAATAAACATTGTAGCAACTTAATGCCTTATATGAGTATACAAAACATCCCTTGTTTCACACTAAGGTAGTATAGAAGTAGAGGAAAATATGGCATGGTAATATTATTAAGTCGAGGGTTTTTAAAGACGAATATTGGGTCCTTTTCTATGACTCCAAATTCAAATATTTCAAAGGCAGGCTAAAGACTATATGGTTGGGGCCATACAAAATAGATGCATGCTATGAGAATGGCTTAGTCAAAATCAAAACCATAGATGAAGAAATGATACCTGTCTTAGTCAATGGTTACACGCTCAAAATATACAGGAAACCAATGAAAAGGAAGGAACTCTCAAGCCTTATTCAAAGAAAACAACTAAATGTGGTTGGTAGCATAAATTCCCTTATCCCATTCTAATTTCCAAGGTTTATTGAAAAATAAAAAGAAAAATAAACAGAGGAATACAATTACTTGGTGAAAAATTCACTAAGGTGTCAAGGATAGAGCTCTGATTGAAAACCTCATAGGAGACATGATTAACTCTTAAATAAAACTTGTTCCCCATGGTGAAAACCTCTACAGGAACCATGGTGTAGAGAAATAGTGAAAACTGATAATCACACCCATGCTCCAAGAAAAGAAAAAAGAAGGGAAAAAAAATAAAAATCCAACTCTTCTTTTCAATGTTTACATGTGTACAAATCAAGAATGACAACCAAGCCACATATAGGAGGAAAAACTATAATTACTCAAGCCAAAGAAACTCTTTAAGTTAAAATATCTCCAAGGTTTTGTAATACACTATACAGACTACAAATATTTACAAATTCTACAAGTACCCCTCCATTGGACATCTACATCAACAATAGCACAAAATAGGCATTATTATATAGGTACATGCCTCAATCATGATCCTAAATCTACAACAACTAATCCTAATATAGTTAGCTTCTACTCATAAAGAGAAAACAAGAACCACTACAGAGTAGGCTTAACTCAATAATGATAAGGAATCATCTTTATACATCACCAACATCTGCACCAGTTTCATCACAAGAATCATCACTAACATCATCACAAACATCATCACCAACATCAAAACAATCTTCATCACCAACACCATAACTAACATCAACATGTCAATACTATCCACCACTCAAGCCTATAAATAACAAGAAAAAAAGATATGGGGCTCAATACAAACAAGACTTATGTGCAATATTCACACTCCAACAAATCCAAAAATATCTACAAAATGATAGCTTGCTACCAACATATTACAATTATCCAACAAAGCACTTTAGTCCTGTAAATCACAATAGTCCTTTGTATCAACAAATCTTAGGCCAACATGCACATTTCCACACTTTATAATCATCAATTTCACACTCTGTATTACCATGAGTCATAGATTTAAACACAACAGACAAAGTTCAAAAAATCCAATCTATGTGCGTCTCTCAAAAATCCTATCTCAACATGCCAATAAAATATGCAATGTTCAAACAGTCTCAAGACATAGCAGACTTAATATTTTTTTTAAGAATCTTAGCTTGCAAAGATCAATTATGTTTTATGGATTATCTCAAAGTTTTGATCACATACCTCCATGAAAAGATCAAGTCTTTGAAGTAGAAAGTCTTTTATGAAGAAAATTTTCAAGCACAACTAATATCCCATCACTCAACAAAACAACATACATTAGCATACAACACCACATATTCTCTAGACATTTCATCAATAGTTCCAACATTTCATATCTATCATCCATTGGTTCCATATTTCATTCACCTCCATCATTCATCCCATTTCACAATCTACCATATTACACATCAAACCTATTCATTCTCCTCATCGAACAACCAATCATATGATCCATATCCATATTCGAACATATCCATATATTCCCTTCACTACAAACCTCCCAAATAACATTATGTCTGCTTATATTGTTTCCTAAAGGAACCTAGAGGAAGCTACATAAACATTGTTATTTACACTACTACAAGAAGCTACAAGAAACTCCTTACACAAAATGATATAGGAAGCTATAGGAAATTGGTCTACAAAAAATGCTATAGGATGCTAGAAGAAACTCGATTCTAGCCACCTAAAGCACTTTGTTTTCATGATTTTCAGCAAAACTAATGGTCCAACATCTAAGGATACCCACATGCAACATTCTACAACATCCTACATCAAAATACACCAACATAACTCCATCACATCATTGAAGTAGGATACCTTGTTTTCACGACCACAACCTATAGGCTACAAATGGATCCTCTATTTTTATCTCTAAACCTACAACTATTGATAAATAACATGCACACAACTTTACATCATCTTTACAAAGAAAATACACCTCCAAGGGCATGCTCCAGTAGAAACATTGCATGCACACCTCGACAAACACATGCATGTCATCACAATGAAATAAAAAAAAAGAACAAAAGTATGTCATTGACTAAAAACTTCAGTTAAATAATTAATAGTCATAACCCAAAATATTAATCATTATAGCTACAAACTCCACATCGCACGCCAAGGTGGCTCTCAAATCTTCACTTGGGGGGAATATCTAAAGTTTTGGTGAGGTAATTATCAATTCCCAATGAGCATTTGTAGAAACCATGATTTCAAATCAAGACAATGTATCATGTTGTGAATTGCACCAACCATTTGAATTATCAAAGAGAAGGTGCCTGGAACTCACAAAGGATATAATCTCCAAATCAAGAGAAAACCAAAAAAAAGTGCATCCATGCTAAAAATCAATAGGAGAATTGAAGAAAAGCTTAATGTCTTCCACCATTGTGGGGGTACATAGTTGCAGAGTCAATTTAAATCATTACAAAGAAAAGTTACAAAACTGCAAAGTCAAGTTACATAGTTGGAAGCTACACTAGGGTTACACAATTGCAAGGTATATTGTGTAAAGAGGTCAATCTCAAAACTTTAAACCTAAAGTTTTCCCCATTTTCATTGAAACTCTAAAATTCCTTCTTAGAAGTTGAAGCATCAAGAAGCCTACTCTCAAAAGTTTTTACCATTCTCATTTTCAAAACTTGAAGTGTGATAAGCCATTCTCAAAAGTTTATTGTTCTTAGATATTTTTTTTCTATTTTTCAAAACATGAAGTGTGATGACTTGTTATTATAAGAAAAGTGTTCTAACTTGAAGACCTTTCCATTCTCATTTTTCAAAACTTGAAGTGTGATAAGTTGTTCTCACAAGATGACTATTCTCGGAATTTTTTCCCATTGTCATTTTCAAAATCTTCCTCAAAAGAAAAGTATGAAACATGAAGTTGTTATTACCTTTCTCAAGAAGCATGTTCAAAAGAATTTTTATGACCATTTTTAAAAATAGGCCTATCCTTAGAAATTGACTACTGAGACCAATTTTTTTTTTCAAGATTTGACTCATCTATGAAGGGAAGTATGAAAACCTAAAGTTGTTATTACCATTCTCAAGAATCCTGTTCTCAAATTTTTTTTAATTACCATTCTCAAGAATCCTATTCTCAGTAGTTTTTTGTTAATTTAAAAAATCTTGTTCTCAATAGTTGACTATTGAAAACTTCAAGTTTTTCATTACCAATTTCAAAAGACATGTTCTCAAAATATGAATACTGAGGCATTTAAGTCATTTCCATTGTCATTTTCTCAAAAAATTGAAGTGTTGAAGTTGAGGGTTTGTGTTGAAACCATTTCCACTATCAAATTTATGATTTCCATTTACATTTTATTAGAAATTTGAAGTATTAAAGAGTAATATTTTGTGTGAATTTGTTGCCACTATCAAAATTGTGATTTAGCTAGGATCCTGAACAAAATTAACAACTCAATCATCCAATATAGAAACCTACAATATGGGGAATGGGTTCAATGGGAGGAAACCCAACGAGACTTTAATATTATACACCAACCCTATAGTAGTGGAGATATTCTAGTATTTAAACTGGATAGAATACTTCAATAGACTGCAAGGTTATGATGATAGAGTGGCCATGGAACTTTCCTTGACTTTTTAACACATCAAAAACTAGGAGTATGTAAACTCAATAAGAGGTTTTGAAATAAAGGTTGACGAACCCATGATTAGAAAAGTTTTAGTGCAGTGACCCATGGGATTTCCTTAGGATAAGGAATATAGGAAACCAACTTCAAATTCCATAATTTGTTTTTCCTAAGTTTTGAGGAAGTTGAAGAAAACAAAAATGGAGTAAAGAGAGAAAACTTTTGTGAGCCATGGTATGAGGTGGCCTATCACCTCTTGAAGTACATCAAATGCAATGGTAGGATAAGCATTATTTATGCCTACCATTTTAGATCCCTGTAGATTTTAACCTTGTACAATATTTTACTGCAAACATATTTTCAATAAAAGAACATAAAAGATATAATGGAAAATACACATTACACATATATTTTTCCCTTGGAAACCCGAACAGGGAAAACCAACATATTCTATATTCATTCATATTGATACATTGTTTACAATACAATATACATATAGGAGCCAACAACATCCAAAACCCTAATCCAATGACCTGGATTAGTCAACAACCCTAATTCCTTAACTGGAAATAGAAAACCATCGGCAAAAACCATGTGTCGAAAAACCACCCAACAATGGACATGAAAATCGAGGCGACACGAAAAATGAGGAAAAAATGCAACATGTTTACCAAGGAAAAACAAAACTCTTGGGGGCATTGCCCCCAAACACCCGTGCAGGGGGGATATTTCCCCCCCTGCGACCCCCAAAGGGGGGGCCTAGTGGCCCCCACTCAAACCCTCATGCACGCCCGATGCAACTTAACAACCAATAAAGCTATTCGTTCAAAGAATATAACACATATCCAAGATTCTCCCACTTGTTGTTTTCTTTGCATACAGGGGGTTACATGGTTACATAGTCAACAATCCAAGGAAATAATGCCCATGGATCCTCTACACCAATATAACTTCTTAGTGATCACAAATTTTGTTAATGAATCTGTAACATTCTTCAAAGTGCCCACCTTCATCATCAACACTTTCTTTTCTTCAACCATTTCTCTCACAAAGTGATATTGAATATCAATATGCTTTGTCTTTGAATGATCATCCATGTTCTTCACTAGAAAAATTGTACTCTAATTTTCACAATTTATCCTTACATCTTGTTGTACCAACCCAATACCTGAACACAATCTTTGTAACTATACTACTTCCTTACTTGCATGAGTGGCTGCCATGTATTCAACTTTTGTAGTTGAAAGTGCCACTACAACCTATCTTTTGCTCATCCAACTGATTTCTCCTCCAAACAGGTTAAACACATACCCTCTTGTAGATCTTCTATGATCCATATCTCCATCCCAATATGCATCCACAAAGCCATGTATGCCCAACAATCTGTCCAATCTTGGTATTCATTGGTAGCACAATCCATAGCTAACAGTTCCATGAAAATACCTGCAAACCCTTTTTACTGTTTTCCAATGCTCCTTCCATGGTTTTGACATATAACTGCTCAAAAAACCCACTGCATGTGCAATGTTCGGTCTAATATAGACCATTGAATACATCAAACTTCTAACTTCACTCACATATGGAACACGAGACATGTCCTCCTCCTCTTCCTGTGTCTCAGGAAACTGATCCAAAGATAACTTTACACCAACATGAATAGGGACCTTGACCAGTTTACATTCCTGCATATTAAACCTATGCAATATTTTATCGACATATTTTCTTTGATTTAACCATAGTTTCCTCTTTTTTCGATCTCTTTTAATTTCCATGCCCAAAATGAAATTTGAAGCACCGAGATCCTTCATGTCAAATTTAGAGGAAAAGTGATTTTTCACATCCTGGATAATCTCCTTATTGTTTCCTATCAGCAACATGTCATCCACATACAAAACCAAATAAATCGAATGATCACCAATTAATTTAAAATACACACATTGATCCTCTTTTCTTCTTTTGAAGTCAATTCCCAACATATAAGTATCAAATTTTTGATACTGCATCCTTGGTGATTGTTTTAAACCATATAGGGACTTTTTAAACTTGCATACCATCTCCTTCTTTCCCTTCACATCAAAGCCTTATGGCTTCTTCACATACATATGTTCTACTTCAAAATCAAATGCAACAACAACAGATAACAAAAACATTATAGAAGTTAAAATGGCAACATGAGAAAAAATCTCACCAAAATCAATTCCCTCAACCAAGGAATAACCCTTTGCTACTAACCGAGCTTTGTATTTCTCCACTTTTCCTTCTACATTCAACTTATTTTTAAATACACATTTTTTGGCAATGGGATTTCTTCCAGCCGACAATTCCACTAGACCCCAAGCCTCATTCTTATCCAAGGCTACCATTTCTTCACCCATGGCCTTTTTCTAGAGCTTTCCATCCTATGAATCCACTTCCTCCCTGATAGTTCTAGGATAATCATGAGTAATATACAAAGAGAAATTTGAACGGAAATCATATGGAGTATACCTTTCCGACATCCTTCTTTCTCGAACTGATATCCTCAATGATAGAGTATGATGATATTCTTCTTCTGATTCCCGTTCTTCTGTAGAGTCTGATTCATCAACCCTTAAATCAAACTCTATTTCTTTGGTTCTTTCTTATTTGGTAGGACTTCTTGTTTAAGAACATCCTTCATTTCTCTAAATACCACATCTCGGCTATACACAATGGTCTTAGTTTCTGGGTTCCAAAGATTATAACCTTTGAGACCATCTTTATACCCAATAAAGATACACTTTTTAGCCTTGTTATCTAGCTTACTCTTGTTTTCCTTTGGAACATGAACATAGGCCTCACAACCATATACCTTGAGATGTGTGAGAGAAGGTTTCTTACCAGTCCATACCTCTTGTGGAGTCTTATCATCCAACGCTGATGAGGGTGATATGTTGACCAGGTAACACACAGTACCCATTGCCTTTGCCCATAATTCTTCCCCCAACCTGACACCACTGATCATGTACCTTTATTTTTCCATCAACGTCCTGTTTATCCTTTCTGCAAATCCATTCTATCGAGGTTTATATGGAATAGTCCTCTGCCTTTTCTGTATCACACTTCTTACATAATTCTTCAAATTCATTCCCACATAACTCTCCACCATTATATGTCCTCAACACTGTTTGAAAACATATGTATTCCAACAGAGAATGAACACCTTCAGTAACCACTCACATTACTAGATCAAATATCAACACACCGATGTTTTGACGTGGTAAAACCCCTATGGGGAAACATCCATAGCCCTATTCAACAGGGCCACTTGGAGTAGTTTATTAATGCAAAAGAAAAATATTACAGAGAAATTTTACAAGAGAATTTATCACAATTGATCATAGAAAAATGACCCTCCATGCTCTTTAAATAGAGATCACAGAGAAATCGGGTGTTAATCCATGGATCAATGGTCGTTAATATCGAGGAGAATACGAACCGTTGGATCACTCTATGTTGGGAACATATCGTGACCGTTGGATTTCCTAACTACAAATGCATACTAGTGCATACTAAAGAAACACACTAAGAAACACAGTTTTACCTAACGACACATTATACCAAGTAGATCTTAACTAACTCCTAAGTGTGTAAATATCCTAACATCCCCCCTTAAGAAAAACTTCTGATATGATTGAAGGATTTACAATAGTGACACAATAGGATAAGGAAGGAGGCATTAGATCCTATCCCCCCTTAATGACAACTTCATGAACTCCTAACATAGATCGAAGTTTGGAAAACTTCGCTTCTACAAGAGACTTTGTGAAAATGTCTGCAACTTGATATTTTGTAGGGAAAAATAGCACTTCAATAATTTTTTCATGAATGAGATTTCTGATGAAGTGCATGTGTATCTCGATGTGCTTGCTACGCTGATGTTGAATTGGGTCTTTGGAAAGCTTGATGAAACTCTGATTTTCACACCAAAGGCTGGTTGGATGCTGTTGCTGGGATCCAAACTCTAAAAGGATATGTCGAAGCCACATGCCTTCCTGACTTGCATTTACCGCTGCTCGATACTCTGCTTCTGCTGAAGAAAGTGCAATAACATGTTGTTTCTTACAGGCCCAAGTGATAGGTCCTAATCCAAGGATGAAAAAATAACCTGCAGTAGACTTCCGATCATCAGGGTTTCTAGCCCAATCTGAATCAGTGAAACCAACCAATAATGGAGTCCCCTTGATCTGTAATGTATCCTGAACTGAACTGTACCATAGAAATAATTAAGTATCCTTTTAGCGGTTTCCAATGGATTTCATGGGGTGTTTTCATATATCAGGAAACAAGACCAACATCAAAGAAAATATCAAGACAGGTATGAGTCAAGTATAAGAGGCTACCAACTAACTGACGGTACAGGGTGGCATCAACTTCGAGTGAAGTACATGTGACAGTAATCTTGACTACAGACTGGAAGGGAGAAGGGGTTGGTTTACAATCATCCATGTGAAAGCGACAAAGAATATCACAAGCGTACTTAGACTGTGAAATAAAAATTCCTTCATTGGTTTATAAAACTTGGAGGCCAAAAAAATAGTGCAAAAATCCTAAGTATGTCATTTCAAATTTCTTCTTAAGGATGGTTTTCACATGGTTTAAAAGTTTTGAGTCACTACCAATAAGGATAAGGTCATCAACATAAAGGACAAGGATGATGAGATGGCTTCCTAATTTTTTGGTATAGACATTAGGATCAGAATGGCATCTAGATAATCTGGTGTCAATAAGAAAGTTTTCCATTTTGGCATACCAAGATTAGGGAGCTTTCTTAATACCATAAAGAGATTTCTTAAGGTGACAAACAAGGCTAGAGTCATTCTGGACATAGCCAGGAGGTTGTTCCATGTAGATTTATTATTTCAAATCTCCGTGCAAGAAGTCAAATTTAACATCCATCTGATGGACCTCCCATTTATGTGAGACAACAAGGGAAAGAACAAGGCGTATGGAATTCATTTTGGCTACAGGGGAAAAGGTTTCATTATAGTCAATTCCTTCAACTTGGGAAAATCCTTTGGCAACTAACCGAGCCTTGTGTCTTTCAACACTTCCATCTGATGCATACTTAGTTCTGTAGACCCATTTACATATGACAAGTTTTATTCCTTTTGGAAGAGGTACAAGATCCCAAGTATCATTTTCCATTAAAGAACCATACTCTTCATTCATTGTTGTATCCCAATCTGGGTGACTTGAAGCTTCTACAAATTTCTCTGGATTATGAATCTCTGAAACTTGAGCCAAAAGAGAAGAGGCTCATTGGAACTGTGAAGGTGTACGATGTTGATCTGAAGGATCACCGACAAGATCACCATTTGCTTCAAGTGTTGAATGGACCCATCTAGGAAGCAGAGGAGCTGGTGTTGATTTAGGTTCAAGGAAATCATATGGAGGAAGGGGAGTAGGCAGAGGTGGATTTTCATCCTCACTATAATCATCTGAAGAAGAAACCAGAATAGGAACAAAAGAAATCACAAACACCGAAGATGGATTGCAGGCCGAAGAAGGAACAATCACCGAATTAGGCTCATAGGCTGAAGAAGGCACAATCGTCGAATTAGGCTCACAGGACGAAGAAGGAACAATCATCGAATTAGGCTTGCAGGTCAAGAGATTTTCATAAAATTTAACATCTCTTATAATAATAATTTCATTACAATGTGGTTGGAGAAGTCTATAACCTTTGACATCTTCAGAATAACCAACAAATATACACTTCTCACTTTTAAGCTGTAATGATTTCCTTTTCTCATCAGGAATGTGAGCCCATGCTATACTGCCAAATACGCGGAAGTGACTTACATCTAGTTTAATTTTAGTCCAAGCTTCTTCTAGTGTTATAATTTTAAGAGCCTTTGTGGGAGTGCGATTTACTATGTAATTTGCAAAGTTGATGGCTTCCGCCCAATACTTTAGATTTAATCCCTTAGATTGGATCATACAATTAGACATTTATTTTAATGTGAAGTTCTTTCTCTCAACAACACCATTTTTTTGTGGTGTATATGGAACAATGTGTTGCATTTGGATGCCCTGTGTAGTGCAGTAACTTGTAAAATTAGTGTTCACATATTCGCCTCCATTATTTGTTCTTAACCTTTGAATTTGATGTCCATATTTCTTTTCTACAAGGGCCTTGTAGGCCACAAACTTGTCAAAAACTTCGCTCTTAAGTTTTAAGAAGTAAGCCCAAGTACGTTTGGAAAAGTCATCAATGAAAGTTAAGAAATACTTGCACCCAAAAAAAGAAGGAGTAGAAAGTGGACCACAAAAATCATTGTGAACAAGCTGCAAAGGGCCCGAGGCATGCCAAGAGGAACGTTTGTCAAAATTATCCCGATGATGTTTTCCGAGAATACAACCAGAACAAACACCATGTTTTCATTAAACATGAGGAAGTCCATTCACCATCTGTTGATTACATAGTTGCTGCAATGAACGATAGTTTAGATGACCAAACTGCTCATGCCAAAGTTTTCTCAAGTCATTTCTATGAGCAACAAAAACTGATGAAAAAGATGATGACACAAAGTTGTCAAAATTGTACAACCTGGTAATATCATCAACAATTCCAGTTGAAAGAACATGCTTTGGATATTTTAGATCCTTGATTACAACTTGGTGAGGTGAAAACTCTACGGTTTTACCTTCACCTGAATGAGTGATTTGATATACTGATAGAAGGTTTCAATAAAGACTTGGAACACATAATACATCATTGAAATGACCATTATCTACTTGAATTGTTCAAGATCCCACAACACTAAGATATCTATCATCACCAACAAATAGTTTTTTGGTGTTACATTCATTTAGATCATAAAATATGTCTTTATCCTTAGCCATATGATAAGATTCTCCAGAATCAATAAGCCACTCATAAAAAGAAGAAGTAGAAGTTGTATTGAAGGAGAAACCATAAGCAGAAAGTGCATGTCCATGAGAAGAAGAAGAAGAAGTATAATCGATATTGATGTTGTGCTTCTTCATTGCTGCTTCTAAGGCTGCCATCTTCTTGAAACATTTGGACTCATCATGACCATGTTTATCTCAAAAGTTGCAATGTCTGTCAGTCTTCTTATTTTTATATTTTGCTCCTTTGTCACCATTAGGAGCTGAAGTTGTCTGAGTGGGTTTGGGACCCTTATGTTTCTTGTTGTTGTAGCAAGGATGTTGCTTCTTGGGATTTTTGGGTTTGTCATTCTGTTGGGTGACTAAGGATTTGTTGGAGGTATCTGCAGTGCTGATCACTTCAAGTTGTACAACCTTATCTTCCTCTCTAATCAAAGAAAAAAAAAAGGACTCAAGAGAGGGTTTTTTATAAGATTTCCCTAGAGCCTCTCTCATGGCATAAAAGGTAGATACAAACAAAGAATATGAAAAACCTAGCTTAAAAAGAATAAGATAGATGCAATTCTCTTCCTCCATCTTTATCTGGCATTCTTCACATAAATTTTGAGTGTTTTAAACTTAGATAGATAGTCTCCAAGACAAGAAAAATCACTTGGACTTAAGGTCAATACATGATTTTCTAACTGTTGTGCTCGAATAATATTGAGTTTACCAAACACATATTCAATATTTTCCCAAGCTTCATCGGGGTCATCAATTTCTTTAAGGTGGAACCTTAAATCAGGAGAGATGGACATTCCGATTAGTCCACATGCTTCTTCACTCCTATTAACCCATTTGAATTTCTTATCAGCATCAGTGGGTTCTTTTTCCTTTCCCAAGGTAATCCGGTACAAGCCTTTACTTCTTAATAAATCCTCCATATGAGATTTTCCTTGAAAGTAGTTGGTGCTAGTAAGAAAAAGATTATTGGAAGAAGCCATATTAAATATGTAGATAATATGGATTTAAAAACTGAAACTGATGATATGGATAGAAATATCTCGAAAAATTATGCGGTTTAAAAAAAAAACGACACTAAAAACGAACTTTAGATGTGAAAGTTATGCCCTTTTAAAAAAAATGCATAAACGATAACCAAAGGACCACGTGGTAATGTACGTTGCTTTTTGAAGTGACTCACTTTTATAAAGAGAAGTGGGGATCACTTTTACAATGAAGTTACTTTATAAACGAAAAGTTGCATGCAAAATAAATAACTCTAAAATAAAATATTAAAGCTACTTATAGTGATTCACTTTTATACTTGAAGTGAAATACACTTTACAATTTGAACATGAACTTTTTCAAAAAAAAAACAAAAATAGAGACTTGAATTCAAGACCTCTTACTTAATAAGGCAAATTTTAACCAAATGGCTTAGCAAAACATATTGTATTGTTTAGAAAGAGGATTGGGGGTGCTGTTGTTGTTGTTGTGGAAGATGGCCTTGGAGAGCGTGCTCAAAAATAACTTTTTTCACACAAGAATTTTTTTTTGCTTCTCAATGACAACAAGGGTTATATCTCAGTTAGCTTACTCGAAAGATGCACCTTTTCCTATCTGTTTCTGATTTGTCGAGATCTCACAGGGAGTGGGGAAAATATAATACATAGATATAAAAGAGTAGAAAGCCAGAAACAAATAATATAAAACCAAAATAATACTTTGCAAAAATTTAAAAAATGTGTATTCAGGGTTTATACCTCCAGATATGACTGAAATGGCAGTATCTTGGGAAAACAGAAACCTTTTCGAGTGAAACGAAAAGTGTTCCTCACTGAAACAAGGGCTATAGACACAATGGAACAGTCCTCTCAATGCATAAATGTACGTAAATGACAAAAAATGGATACGAGGCAACTCAGCTTCATGATCTCGATCTACAACAGGAGCGGGTCTTCAAACAGGCTCTGATACCATGTTCGAAAACACATGTATTCTAATAGAGGAAGAAAACCTTCAGTAACCACTCACACAACCATATCAAAGATCAACACATTGATGTTTTGATGTGGTAAAACCCCTATGGGGAAACATCCACGACCCCAGCCAATGTGACCACTTGGAGCAGTTTATTAACACAAAAGAAAAAGATTACAGAGAGATTTTCTCACAATCGATCATCGGAAAATGACTCTCCATGTTATTTAAATAGAAATCATGGACCAATCGGGTGTTAAGTCACAGATAAATGGCTGTTAAGATCGAGGAGAATATGAACTGTCAGATAACTCTATGTCGGGAACATATCGTGACTGTCGAATTTTCTAACTACAAATGCATACTAGTGCATACTAAAGAAACATGCTTTTACCTAACGAGACATTAGACCAAGAAGATCTTAACTAAGTCGTAAGTGTCTAAATATCCTAACAAACACCTTAATTCTTTTCTCTGTTTGATTCTCAACAAGAGCCTTAAACTCTTTAAACTTGTCAAAGACTTTATATTTCTTCCTAATGAAATATATCCAAGTATTCCTTGAGAAGTCATCTATAAATGAGACACA
Organism: Picea engelmannii; assembly: GCA_009831015.1. NCBI lineage: Eukaryota > Viridiplantae > Streptophyta > Pinopsida > Pinales > Pinaceae > Picea > Picea engelmannii. Next base: position 19,237 of record ML860133.1, read on the forward strand.
GTACACATATTTTCTCAATGATGGAATCGACACAGGTCTAAACAAATCACTGTGAACTAGCTGTAAAATTCCTTCTTCCCTCATTGCACCGGAGGGGAATCTTACCCGATTCTACTTCCCATATACACAATGTTCACAAAAATAAAGATCCATAGAGCAGTTAGACATACCTTCAACCATACCTTTACCTTGTAGTAGTCAAAGACCCTTCTCTCTGATATGCCCCAGTCTTTGATGCCACAACATAAACTTTTCTATAGATATTGTAGGATTTCTTTCTTCTTCAACTCCAATATCATGAACAATAGAACTATTATACCCATCACTAATAGTGATTCCTTTCATATTATACAGAGTTCCAAACCAAACTTCCTTAAGCATCACCATTTCTCCTCGAACCATCCTGCAGGTTTCCTTTTCAAATATTGTTTTTACCCCTGCATCGTCCATTTTTCTTACATAAATCAAATTTCTGGCCAAACATGGGATGTGTAGAACACCAGGTAGTGTTATAATCCTTTCATCTATGAGCCTCAACTTGAATTTTCCTCGTCTTATGATTTTAGTTGTCGAGTCATCACCTAGGAAAACATTACCTCCATTATACCTTTCATATTCATAGAACCACTCCCTGTGGGGAGTTATATGAAAGGATGCACCTGAGTTAACCAACCATGCCTCATGATATGCATTTTTCCTCAACGAAGCCAAGTACACATCCCCTCCTCCTTCCTTGGAGGTCTTTTCTTCTGTAGAAGGAGCTTCTTCATATCCCTTCTTTTTCTCAATTTTGGATCTACGTTGCTTCTTGTAGTGCCCTTCTTTTCCACATCTCCCGCATACCTTTAAAAACTTTCTGAGAGATTTAGATGTACCCTTAGACTTAGATCTATTTATTTCCTGGGAGCATCCTCTTTCAAATAATGCATCTGTGCTCTGTCCTTCCATGTTATTCCATCTCATCTTCTCCAACAACAAGCATGAGACCACTTCATCAAACTTCAAAGAAGTTTTATTACTACATATGGCCACAACCAGACTATCACATGAGTCTGGTAAAGAGCACAATAAAAAATAATCTTCCAAGAGGGATAAAACATCAACACAAAACATCATGAATGAATTAGAGGAAGCTAGGGATAAATACCTCAAATGAAAAATAATGGTAGAATCTAAGGCCAAATTAGAGTATGTTATTCAAAAGGGAGACCTATTTCACCTTGAGAAATATCTTGTTGACCTTCATGAATAGTTTCAAGTTATGAAAAATGCAGCATATTGACAGAACAAAACAACTAGAGGTCGAAAACAAAACTTTGAATATTGAGCTAGCCAAAACTAAGGAAGGACTAGCTAACACGAATGATAAGGTTTAGATATTGGAGGAATAAATAGCTAAAATAGTAGAAGTAATAGGGGAAATTATTAGCTACAAACCTCCAGTTAAAGTATACACCCTCTTCTTGAAGGAGCAGTGGCACAAGTTTTAGATAAATATATCAACGAAGCATCTTTTTTATAGAGTGGATGCCCCAAGGGAGTTTATAGAGACATGTGAGCAGGGAAATGAGAAAGATAGGACTCAACTGAGTGAATTTTAGTACACAATTTTGTTCTTCCCCATCCCTACATATGGTCACCAAACCCATATTTAAGGGAGGTCCAACTCAAATCTTTGTGCTCATAGATCCACCATGAAGAATTAAGGGTTGTTGGGTTCTAGAAGTACATGGAAGAAGAGATGAGTAGTCACCTATGGATTAGATATGAGGCCATAAGAAAAAAGGAACTCATCAATAGCCACATAAATTTGACATCATACATTGAGTTAATACCCATTTTAGAGGAGAAATAGAGAGGGACAATTGCCCATTTTAAAGATACAGTCAAAATTTTAAGGGAAGGTACACTCCAATACTGACAAGCTAGATGGGGTGGGATTCCTCTTGATCTTCAAAGGATAGAGCCTCACTTTCCTCATAATTTACAGGTTGTGTGTAAGGAGTCTTTGAGTAAGATCAAGCTCAAATGGATTTGGATAAGATTCAATCCTCCTCTCATACTACATACCACACCTACAAAATATATGGATGAGGAGAAGGAAGATTGAAAATATATAGAGAAGAATGAAAGGAACCATGGCATAGGTGCCATTACTTATTTTTTGTGGTAGAAATATCAACTCCTTGTTGTTAGATCTACCTTTTTTTGCCCATGAAAAATAATAAAATCATCTTTTTCAAGTTTGTTTAAAAATACATCTAACAATTCTCTCTTAATTAGGGATTGAGTTGGTTTGTATAAGATGGTGACAAGTGCAACAAGTGGAAGAAACTAATAAATCTATATGCACACTAAGAATAATTTAGAATTGTTTTCAAATTGTGAAGTCTTACCTTATATCACTTTCCTGCAAAATGATCTGGTTACCATTATACATTTTCTTCTATATTATGTAGCAAGAGTTGTTTATTCTTTGGAACAAATCTATTGTAGCAATTCCATGGCTATTTGCATTATGAACCTCCTCCAAGTAAGACACTTGTTTCTTTATGAATTGATCCATATTTCTCATTGCTAGACTATAATTAGCATATATCATAGAAATAACCTTGACACTTTGATATAAATGAAATTAATGCTTATGATAAAAGGACACGGGCTCCATAACATAGTATTCCAACTTTGTATTCATTACACATGAACTAAGGGTGGGTTAAATAGTAAAAAAATTAATCCCAATGTTGGATATATTGTTTGTCTTGTCAAATACAATATGATATTGAATTTAAACTTGGAATTCTAAGAGAAAGTTATATATATATATATATATATATATATATATATATATATATATATATATATATATATATAAACTTTCTCCAAGAGAAAGTTAAACTTGGAAGTCTAAGAGAAAGTTATATGTATATATATAACTTTCTCTTAGACTTCCAAGTTTAAATTCAATATCATATTGCATTTGACAAGACTATATAAAATTTTAAGGCTTACTTATAGATTCAACTCCATGTATGGATTATCTAGAGACTATCTCATTAACCAAGATTTGATAGATTGTCCAATTAACTAAGATATGTTATATTCTTCTACTAGTCACATGCTAACAAATTCTCCTACCAACCAAGAAAAGAAGTCCCCTACCAACCAATGTTTGATAATTATCCTACCACTACCACTATTAATGCATTATGGATTTGATTTCATGACAACAAAATATGCTATTAAAGGGATGATTACAAAATTCACTATTCCCAATTTTGATTTCCATCAAACAAATATAAAGAGGGCATATTCTTTTCAAATTTCATATGCGCCAATTTTAGGAATTCAACAAAGACACAATCAATATGCTACAATATTTCTACCTAGGGTTACTTCTTAATACTGAAAGAGGCAGACATGATAAACCAATAGATGGAAAGGCTATGGGAGAAGGAAAACATGATCATGTATCAAGGCTATAACACCTAGATATAGCTTCCAATGGGATATCATGTCATATTACTCATTGCATGTGGTAGTTGTGAATCCCAACAATGAAAAACAAGAAGAAAAAAAGAGCATCACTAGTATATGGTAGGTCGTTATGATAGCACAAATGTGACATGGTGTAGACCCCCGAACCCTCGGATCGAGGTCCGCACATGATCAATCTAAATCTTCCCTTAGAGTCTAATTGACTCTTTGATTTCCCCTCGGGAAATATCTCATACACTCACGGTGTATCCACAGGTCCTTTGTAAAACTCGCCCTATGTAGATTGAACCCAGGCGCGAGCCTTACTCTCCTATATGACCATGATCTGGTCTTTCACAGACGTCTCTCGCTTCTCATAAGTTTGCGAGTTCAAGCGTTGAACTCTCGTTCTCCTCTTCTACGAAATCCGGAGATGCGATAGTCAATGGTGGTTTTGACTTTCCTTTCGCATTTTTCGCAACTCACAATCTCACGAGTTGGAGTGTAGACCATTTGTGCTTCCCTTTCGCAAAATCCTGAGATGCGATAAGGTAACTATAGGTTGACCCCTCGATGCGTGAGTACATGCCACTTGTCACCCTTGCGGTCCCCACCTGACAGATGTGCCACGCATTCACACGAGCTCTCGACTCTTTGCCACTTCGCAACTCCTGCACTATTTCTCTGCCCCTTCAAAGCTCCAAACTTCGAAATGAGAGTTCACAGGAGATCCAACGGCCCTCGTTGGATTGAATCTATCATCCCTACTTCTCCTAATCTTATAATTAGAAAAGCACTCAGTTTAACTCCCCTTGCTCCTTTGCAAGATCTAATGGTTCTCGGGTCTTCGGTACTTCTCCACGGAGAATTATGACTGTTCAATTTCTTCCTCTAGAACCTCTACGAAATAAACTAATGTTCTTTCGCCGGAACTTATCCTCCTGCAAAGAAAATTCACTTCGCCTCCCTTTGAGTACTTCAAAGGCGCTAACCCTCTTGAGCTTTCTTCACAAACTCAAGTCTCCAAAAAGACTCCTGCACGCACTCCTTGCGACAATCCTTCAAATACTTCTAAGTATTTGATTTATTGACTCTGTGCACCTTCTGCAATAGCAGTCCTTCAACTCTCTCCTTGGTTGATAATTTCTAAGCTTTCAACTAGCCTACGCACACCTTGCATGGCTTATGTGCTTCACCTGCACTTCTGCTGAAATGAGAACAACGGTATCCCTCCTGAGCTTTCAGAGATAAACTCTAAACCTTGTCAACGCACACCTTGCGGATGCTTTCACTGCACTCCTTGCAGAAACTTCTCACTCAGAAAGAGAAACAATTGAAACTCATTCACTCTCTCTCTCTCAAACTTCAAACATTCAATATGAAATCCTACATACACACAGTATTAAAACAAATGCGTAACATAGAGAATATAACAACTATCAACATACCATTCAACATGTATAACCAGAAAACATCATAGCACCATGAGTCTGATTCAAAGCTTCATATATTAATTCAAAGCTTCTGTACATGGGCTCTTCTCTACAACTTTCTGCTACAACTTCCTTCTTCTTCTGCGCTATGCTAATGTTACAATTACAATGAATGTCATAATACAAAGACGAGGGTGTCTATATCCGTTTTCCCTCTTGCTTTTATAAACTATCTAATCTATCATTTAAATCTACCTACTTTCATTAACTATGCATAAATGACTTAATGTTTTACAGATGAGAGAAATCTCTCAAGATCTGTTTACATCCTCTAAGATATAAATGCAAGTATTCCATATTCCTAACTATTACATTAATATCTGCTCCCTTAAACTTTCGAAACATTTCAAAACGTGAAAAATGCGTGTTGCGATTTCCAACTGTCCTTCGCCTTCATGCTCTCTTGACTGCTTACGATGCTCCTGCATCATGACACATCTAACTTGGTTTCATATGCACCTAGTTACCTTAGCTATTGTTTATGAATTATTACAAACACTCGGTGTACATTCTATATAGGAAATAAATGGTGTCACATAGATATAAAAATAAACATTGTGACTATGTTTGGTTTATTTTAGGACTTACATTACATTGAAGAATTTAAATGCTTCATAAGGGTGAAAATTGCCCCGCACAGCGAAAGGAAGAAGGCATCTTAATGAAAGTAAATGATGTGTCAACTATTTTGAAGGGATGAATATCTACTGAACCAAGAATGGTGTGTTTTTTCAGATCTGAACTATCTTTAGTGATTAGTGATTAGTGTGTTTGTCCGGATCATAGATTGTGATTAGTGCTT
>ML860134.1:10548-25008 GCA_009831015.1 Picea engelmannii
TATTGGTCTATAGTATTAAAAAACCCCTCCACCCCTTAATATTCCCCAATATATTGCCCTGTATTTTGATTTATTTTTTGAACCCCTATATGAACGAATGTGATATCATATTGTCTTCCTCGTGAAGCCCCAGTGACTAAGTGACAACATTAAAATGCACACCTAAGCTTCCCTGTAGCTCCAAAAATTATTTTATAGGTTGTAAGATGGAGTTAGATATATGGTAAATTTACCTATGTCATCTAAAGTCTAATTGAAGAACAAGATATGTTGCTTTTATGAACCCAAATTTAGTATTTCAAGTAAATTTGAAGGCAAAACTGCCTTAGAGTAAAATGCACGCCCTAGTCTCGATTTTGACCAAATTGAGTGGTTCAACTTCGATCCAGATTATTTTCTGAACGTAATGAAAGTAGATATATTACAATGAAATACTCATAAAAATTGCCAGAAACAGAGAGATACAACAATACATGATTTCTATTAATGAAAGAAATGTACAGAGACTGTAAAAATACAGAGTGCAAGACTCGCTAGAATGGTGGCAGCTTTATCTCTGAGAAGAGATGTGACAGCTACGCTCATTCGCAAGAAGATGATTACAATGAGGCTCTGAAGGCCTTTTTATGATAAACATGAATGCCAAAAGCCTAGACATCCAAAAACCTAACCCTAGGAGATGAAGCGCCAAAAATCATGTGGGACTCGTTGGGGTAAGTTTGTACATTAACTTCTCGAGGTCGTAACTTTTGCATACGATCTTCATTTTAGGTGCATGATAGCTCGTTGGAAAGGTATTTTCGAGAACTATGCATTATGCCATCAAACTTTGACTTCGTCTACAATTTGACCGTGGCAAGCCCAAAAAACACTATTTAGAGCCCCAAAACGGCCCTGGAAGTACATAAAGATGTACTGACATGAAAATTTCCAAAATAAGCCAGTTGGTATAGGTGGGCAGCCACCAATATCCACTTGGATGTTGTGTAGGGCTTCAGGACAACCTCGTAAGTGCAAAACCCACAATTACAAAGAAATGTCCCCATTACAAAGAAACGTGTTGAACTGAAAATTGTCCAAATGAGCCAGTTGGAAGTTGGAACAGGTGGGTGGCCACCGATATCCACTTGGATCAAACTTGCAGAAGGTGTAGTTTGTGATTTTACACATGTCTATAAACTTATATTGGCATTTGTAGACATAAACCTACCTCGTGTGCATAAAGACTAAAAAGTGTCTTGTAAAACCAAAGGGCTAAGTTGTTAAAGTTGGTTATATGAAACAACACCCCCAAAGTTGGCTAAGGCTCCATAATTTAATATTTAAGTTGTAAATTGATCAATGCATTATTTATAATCCTTTTGTACAATTAGTAGTGCATTTACACTCCAAAATGGATGATTTTTATGCACAAAGATTCACGACATTTTGATGAATCAAAAGATGGTGGGTTATGAGAGAAATCAAATCTAGTTTTGCATTTTCAATCATAAAAGACTATGTTGTGCAAAAATAGGCAAGAGATGTCGAGTAAAACCCTCAAAATGCACAACCTATTTGTAAAAAGTAACACAAGGTTGTATTATATCTTATATTTGAGTTGTGTAAGTTGTGGGGGGTGTGATTTATCATAGTAGACACGTTCATGTTGTTTATTTTGCAATTGCAAGTTTAAAAAGGGTTGTTGTGCAAAAGAGACAAAGTTTATCTTGTAATTTGCAAGGTCAAAATTGTACTAAGTGACAAAATTAAAATGCACGCTCAAGCTTTCCTGTAGCTCCAAAAATTGTTTTATAAGTTTTAAGATGGAGTTAGATAAATTGTAAATATACCCATGCATCTAAAGTTCAATTGAAGAACATGAGAGGTTTCTTTCATGCACCTAGATTTCATATTTCATGTAAATTTGAATGCAAAACTAACTTAGAGTAAAATGCACGTCCTCGTCTCAATTTTGAGCCAAATTGAGTGGTTCAACTTGCATAAGTCATAGTTTGTGATTTTACACATGTCTATAACATTATATTGGAATTTTTAGACAAAAACCTACCTGATGTGCATAAAGGCTAAAAATTGCCTTGTTTTACCAAAGGGCCAAATTGTTAAAGTTGGTTGTATGAAATTGCAAGGTCTAAACTGTACACTCAAAAAATGATGATTTATATGCAGAAAGATTCACAACATTTTGATGAATCAAAGGATGGTGGGTTATGAGAGAAACCAAGGTCAGTTTTTCATTTTCAATCATAAAAGACTATTATGTGCAAAAATAGGCAAGAGATGCCTAGTAAAACCCCCGAAATGCACAACCTATTTGTAAAAAGTCACCCAAGGTTGTATTATACCTTAGATTTAAGTTGTGCAAGTTGTTGGGGGTGTGGTTTATCATAGTAGACTTGTTCATGTTGTTTATTTTGCAATTGTAAGTTTAAAAAGAGTCGTTGTGCAAAAAAGACAAAGTTTACCTTGTACTTTACAAGGTCGAAACTGTACTAAGTGACAAAATTAAAATGTACACAAAAGCTTCCATGTAGCTCCAAAAATTGTTTTATAAGTTTTAATATGGAGTTAAATAAATGGTAAATTTACCTATGCATCTAAAGTTCAGTTGAAGAACATGAGAGGTTGCTTTCATGCACCTAGATTTGGGATTTCATGTAAATTTGAATACAAAACTACCTCATAGTAAAATGCATGCTCTAGTCTCAATTTTGAGCCAAATTGAGTGGTTGAACTTGCATAAGGTGTAGTTTGTGATTTTACACCTGTCTATAACATTATATTGAAATTTTCAGGTAAACACTTACCTCATGTACATAAAGGCTAAAAATTGTCTTGTAAAACCAAAGGACCAACTTGATAAAGTTAGCTATATGAAACTACAAGGTCTCAAATGTACACTTCAAAAATGATGATTGCTATGCAAAAAGATTCACGACATTTTGATGAATAAGAGGATGGTGGGTTATGAGAGAAACCAAGGTTAGTTTTTCATTTCCAGTCATAAAAGACTCTTTTATGCAAAAATAGGCAAGAGATGCCTAGTAAAACCCTCGAAATGCACAACTTGTTTGTAAAAAGTAACCCGAGGTTGTATTATACCTTAGATTTGAGTTGTGCAAGTTGTTGGGGGTGTGGTGTATCATAGTAGACTTGTTCATGTTGTTTATTTTGCAATTGCAAGTTAAAAAGGGGTTGTTGTGCAAAAGAGACAAAGTTTACCTTGTAATTTGCAAGGTCTAAACTGTACTAAGTGATAAAATTAAAATGCATGCCCAAGCTTCCCTGTAGCTCCAAAAAGTGTTTTATAAGTTGTAACATAAAGCTAGAGAAATGATAAATTTACCTACACATCTAAATTTCAATTGAAGAACAAGAGAGGTTTCCTTAATGCACCTAGATTTGGTATTTCATGTAAATTTGAAGGCAAAACTGCCTTAGAGTACAATGCACACCCTAGTCTCAATTTTGACCCAAATGGAGTGGTTCAACTTGAAGAAGGCATAGTTTGTGATTTTACACTTGTTTATAAACTTGTATTGGCATTTTTAGACATAAACCTACCTGGTGTGCATAGAGGCTAAAAATTTCCTTGTAAAACCGAAGGGCCAAATTGTTAAAGTTTGATATATGAAATCGCATGCCCAAAGTTGGCTAAGGCTCCATAATTTATTATTTAAGTTGTAAATTGATCATTACAATATTTATAACATGTTTGTATAATTAGTAGTACATTTACACTCCAAAAAGGATGATTTCTATGCACAAATATTCACGACATCTTGATGAATCAAAGGATGGTGGGTTATGAGAGAAATCAATGTCAGTGTTTCATTTTCAATCATAAAAGACTATTGGCACAGGGGCAGACCCAGGGTTCAGCTCTAACAACACACCAACAAGCCCTAACTACAGGCCCTTTTGGCAACACCTGCGAAGCAGATGCAGTCTCACCCGAAGTAACAATAGGGGGTTGCAGGACACAGGTGTCTACAACCAGAGGAAATGCAAGTGGATTCAAGGAAACAACACACAACAACCTAGCTATTCTTACTAAGCATAACCCTACTTCGCATAATTATATATCAGATCTAACATACTAATACATCAACAGAGTAATCAGAAGTAAAGAACACAACATCAATCACACACAACACAAGATATACGTGGTTCACCCTCTCCCTGGGGCTATGTCCACATAACTATGCTTTATAATATATTAGGTGAAAGCATACAGTTCTATCTGCGCTCTTAGCTTGCAGATCTTTCTCTCCTTCTCTCTTCTCTTCTCTCTATCTCCCCTCCCTACGCACCTAGTTGCAAGGTTGATCTTCACACCCAGCTGAAGATCTTACAATACAAGAATGCTCTCACACTCAACAATTCTCTCTCTCTTAAGATAAAAATGATAATAACCAATGTCCTTTCTCTCCCAATCACAAACCCATCTCCCTTCTCTAGGTTCTTATTTATACATTACAATAGCTCACCGACAACCTTAGGCCGAAACCTAGGTGTCAAAACCCTAGATACCAAAACCCTAGGTCAACTTGACCCATGTTTTCCGGGCTTTGTTAGCCTGTCTTTCCTTCCTTCCCGCAAGGTGCTCCAACGCATCCAACGGTGGATTTTTCCGCTTGCTGAGTTGTCCACGATCCATCTTCCTTGCTGATCTATTCTCCTTGATCCTCTCGTCCAACGGCTCGCTCTCTCACACTTCGCTCCATATTTTCTTCTCCTTTGGCCACTTCGACCCACTATCAGTCAGTGTGTCTTCCACGCAGTTCGCATTTCATCTTTTCTCCCATAATCTTTGCTTTCTTCCATAACCAAGGGCTAACAAGCCCCCAACACTCACATGTGACTCGTCCTGAGGCACTTTGATTTGAGCCTTCTATTTTTCTTCGACTTCAAACTGCGCAGAGCAGCCTGTAATTTCTTCTCTATCCTCCCCCACTGTGTGGAGACTGTCTTTTTTGTGTCTGGTACCCAGTTTCAACTACACCTGGTACCTAGACCCTTCTTCTTTTGCTCTTACTGATGGCTGCGAGGCAGCTGGTTGTCATAGTACAATTTCAACCAACTTCCGTTCACCAAACCTTCCTTCCATTCTCCATTCAAAGTCTTCAATTGTGCAGCTCTTCCTTCTGTAACATAGGCGATCTCATATGGCCCAAGCCAATGTGTTCTAAACTTCCCTAGATGCTTCATGAATTTGTTGTCATATACTAATACTATATCTCCTTGCTTAAAGGCTTTCTTCTTTATATGCATGTCATGGTAGGCCTTTTCTCTTTCCTTCTGCAGCTACTGATGGAATCTTGCAATAAATATGTCTTCCTCTAGTTCGACCAACTGCGCGAGCCTCTCTTGAACAACGCCAATGTCATCCATATCTGTAAAGGTTGCAATTCTCAGACTAGGAATCAAATATTCCATGGGTACAACTGCTTCCAGACCATAGACCAACTTAAAGGGAGTCTGCATTGTCAGCTTATTGCAAGTGGTTCTATAGGCCCATAACACTGCTGGTACTCTCAAGTCCCAATCATCCCTGTTCACACTGCAAATCTTCGTCAGCACTATCTCCAAGATCTTATTGAATGCTTCAACTATCCCATTCGCTTGTGGATGGTAGGGCGTGCTCTTCTGATGATGAACTGCAAATTCCTTAGTCAGAGCTTCAATGGTCTTATTAATAAAATGTGTGCCTTGATCGCTCATAAGGATCTTTGGGCATCCAAACCTGGTTATGATGTCATCAAATATGAAGCGTGCAGCTGTAGTTGCACTACAATCCTTGAATGCTCTTGCTTCAGCCCATCTGGTCAAGTACTCTGTCACAGTGATTATGTACCTAGCTCCTGTGCGCTTTCTTGGTGGGTTTATAGGTCCCACGAAATCAATGGCCCATTTCTCAAATGCATGTAAGGTTAGTTGGGGTGCTAGAGGCATCTCATCTCTTCTGGAAGGTTTCCCAAGTTATTGGCATACATTGTAGGCTTTGTAGTAATCCTTGGCATCTTTGTGTAAAGTAGGCCACCAAAGGCTAGCTCTCAGAATCTTCTGTGTTGTTTCTTTTCTTGCATAGTGTCCTCCTGTGAGGCCTTCATGTGATTCTTCCAGAATTAGTGGTCTTTCTGCCTCCATAACACATCTCCTCAGGATCTCATCAGGTCCCATCTTGTAAATTTGTCCAGCTATAAGTGAAAAATTTGCAGCACGAACTACCAATTGCTTCTTCTGAATGACTGCATATTCACTAGGTGCCATTCGTGTAGACAGGAACTGGACTATCTCCACGAAGAGATCATCAACCTTTCTGATGGCTAGCAACTGTGCATCTGGTAGTGTATCCTCCAGAATAGTAGGTTCCTCACCGTGCTCTAATCTGGACAAGTGGTCAGGTCCTTTGTTCATTCTCCTTGGCTTGACCACGGTTTCAAAATCATATTCCTAAAATATCAGAATCCATTTGCATATTCTTCCCCCCAACACTAGCTTGTTGACTAGGTATTTCAGTGTAGAGTGATCAATGGACATCTTAAAATGTCCTCCCAACAAGTAGTGGCGAAATTTCTGCAGTGCATACACCATGGCTAAACCTTCTCTCTCAGTGGTAGTGTAATTTATCTCAGCTGTGGAAAGTTTCCTGCTAGCAAAGGATAATGGATGATCAATATCTCTTGCTCCTGATTGTGCTAACACTACTCCTAATGCAATGGAAGATGCATTGACGTGCACATGAAACTCTTTATTCCAATCTGGGAAAACCATAATAGGCGCAGTAACCATTTTCTGTTTCAGTGTGTCGAAGCTCTGCTGGCATTCTTCTGTCCATTGAAATTGACAATCTTTTTTCAAAAGATTCTCCATGGGTGTTGTAGTCTGTGCATAGCCCTTAATGAACTTCCTGTAGTATCCAATATGTCCCAGTGCAGTGCACAACTATCTGACTAAAGTAGGAGGGGGTAAATCAACAATAATGGCAATCTTAGATGGATCTACCAACAATCCTTGCTTACACACAATATGGCCTAGCAGCACTCCAAAGGGTGAAAAGAAGATGCATTTCTTCAGGTTCAGGGCAATCTAACATTGCCTGCACTTATCCAACATTAGTCTTAAACATTCAATATGATTTTGCAATAAGCTAAAAACAGTCCAATCATCAAAATATGCTTTTAAAAATTTATGTAAAAATTCCTTGAATGCTTCGACCACCACCCTAGAAAAGATGGCTGGTGCATTCTTCAATCCAAACGACATGATTGTGTATTGGTAGGATCCCCATTCTATTGCAAAGGTGGTCTTATGGCGATCTTCCTTGGCAATCCCGATCTGATGATATCCTGAAAATCCATCCGTGAAGGAGTAGACCCTCCCACATTGTCTAACACTTCGTTAGTGAATGGTGTAGGGAATGGATCATGCAAACATGCACCATTCAACTTCCTGAGATCCACATAGATCCTGATCTCTCCTGTTTTCTTATCCTGCACCACCATAGGGCTGATCCATTCTGACTCTTCAACAGGTTCTATGATTTTTGCTTCCAACATTATGTCTAGCTCAATTTTGACTTTCTCCTTATACTTGGGGTTCAATCTGTAGGGTGTTTGTTTGATTGGCCTTGCATCTGGTTTCAAGGGGATCTTCATCTCTCCCATGGGCCCTTTAATGCCCTTCATATCAGTGAACTTGGTTGGAAACAAGTCCTGGTATTCATGCAATAATTATGTGATCTTGTCAATAGTGGCATCATCCCAATAATCTCCAACGTTTGCAAGCTTCGGTGTTTGCTCTGTTCCAATGTTAACTTTCTTGATTTTAATTGGCTATCCAATAAAAGGTAGTTCAACTCCTGGTCCTTCTACATCTCTTTGTCCTTCTGTTTCCAGGATGTTCACATTCCTAGGATCATCGTCTTCATCCGCATTGATGTTGTAACAACCTTGCAATTTCTGAAGAGGCGTAGTCCATTCATCCTCTTCTTGCTCGATAGGGTGGTTAGGTGCCTCCTCAAAGACTCTCCATCTTACAATCTGTAACGCTTGATCCACTGTAGGGTACTAGCTTTCAAATAAAAAGGTAGTGACAAAGTTATGAGTCATACCTTTCCAATCTACAGTGGTGAGGCACAATTCTGCTTGAAGATACCAATTGATAGGTGTTGTATCCAAAGTGTTAATGAATTTATGCACCCACTGCTCTTGAGGAATGCTGCTCCAGGCTTCCTCACAACTTCGCACATGGCCCTTTGGACAACTTCGATCAGTGTATCTAACTTCACATTTTTCTAGTTGTTTTGAAAAGCGCACTGCCATCAAAGTGCGACATTGCACCCAGTCTGTGATGTTCTTTTTGTGTGTTCCCCACCATCTTGTTGGAGTTTTTTTCAAGGCCTCATCTAGTGCCAACAAACTTTGTTGTATTGGTACAATTTCTTCAAATTCCAACAAGAAGGATTCTAAATGATTTAAACCATCAAAGGTGGGCAAGTTACTTACTTCGATTATAATCCAGTGAACTTCCCTGGTCAGTCTAGAACATCTCCGTGTAGATACTTCATACATCTTGTTCTCACAATTGTCTAGTGCTTCCTCTGAGTCTGATGAGCATGCACTGTCACTTCGCCAGCTTAGGTTCCCATCTGCTGTAGGATTAATGTAATCTTGTTGTCTTGCTGTCAGTTTGTATATATTCTCGAGTTCATAAGCACGATCTTCTTCTCTAATGGGTTATGTATATCTATGACCTTCATGAGGGTCCAAAGGTGCAATGACCCTAAGTCCATCTCCTTCAAATGTCATTCTTCTTTTCCTTAAATCAACCACAGTGGAATTATTGAAGGCACAATCAATTCTTAACAACGCAGGATAAGGACAACTATCATCGACTATTTCAATCACCTAGAAGTTTGCAAACTCCTTACTCCGTCGATGTCCACATGGACATGCTCCAGTCTCCCAAAGGGGCTTACTGCCTACTAATTAGCCATCCTGAGCTTGATAAGAGAATAAATCAGCTTAGGCTTTCCCATCAGTGCCCAGGTATGCTTCGTCATGACATTGACTTCCGACTCTAAATCAAGGACCACATAGTCTATATCATACTCTCCAATTTGAGCATTAAGGTGTAGTTCCTTATTTGTCCTTCTCTTTTTAGATACTTGATGTACTGCTCTATTCAGCAAGGGATCTACCTTTCCTAGCTCGTACTGTCTAATTAAATTTTGCAGCTCTTGTACAACGCTTTCATCCTTTATCAAATTAATGCAAGTACATAAGAATTCCATGAGTCTACTTACCTCCTTTCCTTCTCCAGGGAAGCAGACTGATCAAATGGCAGAGGCATTCCACATTCTCTTACTTCTGGTCGTGTCTTTGAGGAAGAGCCCTGATCTTTTCCAAATTCTTTTCTCGCCTCCTCAAATGTTTGTTTTTCTTTCCTTGCATCAAACACTTGTGTCTTCTCTGTAGCTTTTCTAACCCCTGATTCTTCTGTAGTCTTCCCAGGGTCATTCTGTCTTCTCCTGTAACAACACCTCCTCTAGTGATTACAACGACTCTAGGATCCTCTCTGCGAGGTTCCACTGAGATTAGTTGTACTTGCTGGTTACCTCCTCGTTTCTCCTGAAGTTTGGCTAACAACACAGGTCAATCTTCGATGACATATTCAAAGGAGTTGTAGTAGATGCAAGTGGTACAAGGGTTATGATAGTCCCTTGCCAAGTGACCTGGCTGCACACAGTTGTAACAAATGATTTGTCCTCGTCCTCGACCCATGCCTCCTCCTCTTCCTCTTCCTCTGAATCCACCGCGAGGATTGAATTTTCCTCTTCCTAGAGAGTTATACTGCGCAGTGTTTCCTTCTTGCTATATTTTGCCTTGAATTTTGTATATATCCCTTGACCTTTCATGCATGAGGTCATAATCCCTACAGTCCCTATCATCATGCCTGACTGAATTACAGAACGTGCAATACAGATTTGTGGGTTTCTGGACATGTTTTTGCAAATAGTAACATTCACTAGGGCGATGTTGATTTCTACATACCTCGCACCATGGTAGGGTAACTTGCTTCAAAGGGCTCAGAGCTCCAGAGGCCAAGTACTCGTGAAATAGGGGACAATGCTCCTTATCATGGACTTCTGACTTGCATCTAATGCACCATATATCTTCTCTTTTATCTTTTCCCTTGTCTTTCTTCACATCTTTGACCTGTAGAGACAAGCTAGTTAGCTGACTCAAAATTTGGCTCATACCTGAGTTGGATTCTCCCATAGGGGTTGATTCTAGTTTCATGGCAATCTCCAGTGCCTCAGCCTACGAAGCAATCTTCTGTTGCATTAGAGGGACTTTGATGTGTGGTAGGAGGGAAACAATGAACCATTCCTTGTTCTACTCGTCTGGGATATGAAAACTCAAACAACCTGTCAAGGTCTTAAACCTCTAATCAAACTCCCAAACAGGTTCAGCTACTCTCTGCTTGATTTCTTTTAGTTCTGTAATGCATTGTGACTCCGACTTGGGTTTCTTGAATTTTGCACTTAATGTGTTCTTGATCTCATTAAGTGGTTTAGGTTGTGCAATTCCTTTAACAAACTTCATGTACCAGCTCAGTGCGCGGTCTCTCAGGGTAGTACTAAAATGAGTTCTCTTAACTGCTTTGTCAGTAACATTCTTAATACTCCACACAGCTTCGCATAAAAACCAGTGTTGATCAGGATCTTCAGATCCATCTCCCCTAAATATAGGGAGCGTCATCTCATATGCCATAGATCTTCCTAGGTGTCCTGACTGAGTATGTGTGAAACTGCTAGTAATAGTGCTCTGAGTGCTCTGGTGACTCTGACTACTCTGATTGCTTAATGTTGCTAAAAAAATAAGAGGAGTAATAGTACTTACTTCAACAGTCTGCATGGTTCCTGAAGTTTCTGATTCTTCCTGGCGAGGTTCTTCAGTCTTCCCATCCTCTGCCTTAGCAGACTCTAAATGTTCCTCGTTCAATAACTCTTCTTCTTCCCCACTGTAAAACCCTTCATCCTGTACTAGTGGTTCATGGCTCTGTTCAAACAAGTTCACCAGAGGGACCTCTCTAAAGATCCTTCCATTGTGCGTATGTCCTACCTCTAGAGTCTACATCGCTGCCATTGTCTGAATTCTTGAACATTAGCTTTTCAATCGGGCCACTTACTGTATTTTCAAGATGTCCTTCTCATGTAACAACGTCTTGATTTTCAACTTTAAGAAGTGTAAAAATTTTCCTCTAGGTCCCTTAAAGAAATATCTCTCTGCTTGGCTATATGACTCAACTCTGTCAATGGTGAACTCGGTGATGTACCCTCCAATGGTGCTATCGAACCAGTGATGTACTGCTCTTGACATGGCGTTATCAACTCTCTTGACCTTCTTGATCAAAGCCGACATCCAAACCACAGGTGGTCTAGGTCTGATTTCGAACTGGGTATCTGATAATCTTGCTAACCACTCATATAGATCCTTATGAATTCCTCCAAAGAAAATCTCGTGTATATCAATAAAGATATACCTTCCCAACCAATCCTCTGTACTAAGCTTAGGGTCCTTGTTTTGGGCTTCTGCAAAGTCCTTTTCTTGTTCTTCTATCCACTTTTGAATCTCTGTCTTCGATGGAAACCACCTTGACATTCCCTCAAGAAGATATCGGTCTCGGCAATAGAACCATTTGTTGGCATAGGGGCAGACCCAGGGTTCAACTCTAATAGCGTACCAACAAGCCCTAACTACTGGCCCTTTCGGCAATCTCATCTGAAGTAGCAATATGGGGTTGCAGGACACAAGTGTCTACAACCAGAGGAAATGCAAGTGGATTCAAGGCAACAACACACAACAACCTAACTATTCTTACCAAGCATAACCCTACTTTGCACAATTATATATCAGATCTAACATACTAAGATATCAACAGAGTAATCAAAAGTAAAGAACACAACATCGATCACACACAACACAAGATATACGTGGTTCACCCTCTCCCTAGGGCTACATCCACAGAACTGTGCATTATAATATATTAGGTGAAAGCATACAGTTCTATCTGCGCTCTTAGCTTGCAAATATTTCTCTCCTTCTCTTTTCTCTTCTCTGTATCTCCCCTCCCTGTGCACCCAGCTGCAAGGTTGATCTTCACACCCAGCTGAAGATCTTGCAATACAAGAATGCTCTCACACTCATCAATTCTCTCTCTCTTAAGATAACAATGATACTAACCAATGTCCTTTCTCTCCCAATCACGAACCCCTCTCCCTCCTCTAGGTTCTTATTTATACATTACAATAGCTCACCGACAACCTTAGGCCGAAACCTAGGTGTCAACACCCTAGATACCAAAACCCTAGGTCAACTTGACTCGCGTTTTTCGGGCTTCGCTAGCCTGTCTTTCCTTCCTTCCCATGAGGTGATCCAATGCATCCAACAGTGGATTTTTCCACTTGTTGAGTTGTCCACGATCCATCTTCCTTGCTGATTTGTTCTCCTTGATCCTCTCATCCAACGACTCGCTCTCTCACACTTCGCTCCATCTTTTCTTCTCCTTTGGCCACTTCGACCCACTATCAGTCAGTGTGTCTTCCGCGCAGTTCACATTTCATCTTTTCTCCCATAATATTTTCTTTCTTCCATAACCAAGGGCCAACAAAGACTATGTTGTACGAAAATAGGCAAGAAATGCCTAGTAAAACCCTAGAAATTCACAACCTATTTGTAAAAAGTAACCCAAGGTTGTATTATACCTTAGATTTTAGTTGTGCAAGTTGTTGGGGGTGTGGTTAATCATAATATACTTGTTAATGTTGTTTATTTTACAATTGCAAGTTTAAAAATGGTTGTGCAAAAGAGGAAAAGTTTGCCTTGTAATTTGCAAGGTTGAACTTGTAGTAAGTGACAACATTAAAATGCACGCCTGTAATGTCCCCAACTAGGATAGATAGAAATATATGTTTGTTGTTCAGATTATTGTTTCTCTTTGTGTGATTTTATCAAACACTTTGCATTAAGTCTGTTGGAAATGTCTTACAAACAATTTGCATGTGTCACCAAGATAGGAGTATTGTAAAACATATTACATGCACCCATTACACACAGAATATAGAAGATAACCATGACATTTTATTATGGTATGGAAAACCAAATCACAACAAATACAAATATCCTTATCGGCTGTAACAACAACTAGAAAACCCTCCTAAACACACATATATACTGGCTGCAAGGAATCTACAATATTTAGTAAGAATGACAATAAACCTAGTAATTATGCCAAAATATTCTCAAGATAGGATATGTCTTCCCCTGGACTATCTAGCTTTCATTGGTGCAGTATTAATCTGCTCTAGAAACACCTACTGTGCAATCTGGTTGCCCATACCTCAACAGACCTGTAACCCCAATTCACATAGATCCTCGTTGGATGAGGTTGCGCAACAAGCGAGGTCTCGCGAGATGAGGTTGGCCAACAAGCGGGGCATGCCAGGATGCCCTGTATTCAACCTGTGGGGATGACCCTTGTCACGGTTTCCCCGAAACCCTCTTGGTCACTGCAGAATCGACGATCGACCTCTTCCGGAAAGATCTATAAACTCCCAATGCACACCAATATTTCTCCAAGCTGACACAAACCAATCCAAGAATCCAATGAAGACCTTGTATGGATCCTCCTCCTTGTTTAACTAGGGTGGATATTGCACCACCGAAACCAAACTGCAATTATGGAAGGGTTTTTCTAAACCCCAACAAAACAATGGCTCCAAGAGAACTCCAAAATGAGAGATCAAATCATAATGCCAAAGCGAAGGGTTACCCCTCTATTTATCCTTCCTCTGAGCCTTCTAGATCTTTCCCCTTTTTGATCAAATCAAACCCTCACTTTATTTTGCCTCCAATTTCATTTAAATATAATTATTTATTTTTATTTAATGTCACTTTAGGATTTGTCATTCTTTTAACCAAATAAACCTTCTTGACTCCCTTGTCCGTGATGACTATAGCCTGCGAGATTCATATAGGCTATTAAGTCATCCTTCGTCGTGATCAATTGGAAGGGGACATTACAACGCCCAAGCTTCCCTGTAGCTCAAAAATTGTTTTATAGGTTGTAATATGGAGTTAGATATATTGTAAATTTACATATGTGATTTGAAGTGCAATTGAGGAACATGAGAGATTGCTTTCATTGTAAATGTGTTGAACCTGCACAAAATAGATCTAGCTAGGAATTGACATACACATTTGCAGAGAAAATATGATAAAATAGAAGCATAAGAGAAAGAATGGAAGAATTCTCATTAACCAAATGAATGAATGATAATTTACACATGATATACTATGTATAACTCAACTAATGCGCACTGGAGGAGAATCCAATGTGCCATAATGATGGTCTAGAGTGATATGTACACACACCAACAATTACGGGAGT
>ML860135.1:33759-45588 GCA_009831015.1 Picea engelmannii
GATATATTTCTCTATTGATTTAGTACCAGGAGCTTCCCCAGTATCAAAAACAACTTACAGAATGAGTACACATGAATTGAAAGAATTTCAAATGCAGTTGGAAGAGTTGTTGAAGAAAGGGTACATACATCCAAGTGTTTCACGTTGGGGAGCACCAACACTCTTTGTCAAAAAGAAGGATGGAGCATTGAGGTTCTGTATAGACTTTAGACAGCTAAATAAAGCCATTATTAAGGAAAAATACTCTCTACCCGGAATTGATGACCTCTTTGATCAACTAAGAGGAGAAAATATATTTTCAAAGATAGACTTGATATATAGATACCATCAAGTAAGAATCAAGGAAGAAGAAATCAATAAGACAACCTTCATAACCAGGTATGGACATTATGAGTTTGCAGTGGTGCCATTTAGACTGACCAATGTGTTAGCGTCGGAAGTCACTCTTGGATTGCTTGCAGGAGCAGAGACCGACACCCATCAGTTTAATGTCACGATTTGTTTATAAAGGGGTGATCAAATGGGGATGAAGGCTTGAGGAGATATCATTCTAACTCGGGGGCTGGATCTGGTACATAAAGAACAAAGGAGGTCTAGAATCCTAAATTCAGCCAGCAAGTTGATTAAAAGATGAACAGGTGGAAGACTTAGTAAGAAAGGTGAACAAACAGCTCTGGGCAATAGGCTTACAGCGGTTTGTAGGGGAAAAACTCTGAACGCAGGATCCTCCTGGTTTAGGGCTTCAAGAAACTGAAAAGAAGACTTGACTGGATCCTCCAATTCCAAGTCATTTAGCGTTAAGTAAATCACAGGAACTGATTAGAGACTCTGTAACTATTACAATGATCCATTACAACATCATCCTATAACAGCTACAACTCGACTGGATCCTCCAATTCCGAGCTACTCTAACACAGTATAACAAAGATGTAAAGAAATTGGCATTCATAAGGTAAGAAGTCTCAGAAGTCTATACATAACCAGAGCATCAATGCTTCATTAAAGATTTACAACCGGGAGCTCTGCTCAACCATCGATACCTCACAAAATACAAAGACTGAGTCTATATACTCAGAGAAAAATGCCTAACATAGGCGTGCCCAGTCGCCCAAGGCTTGGTGTCCCTTCAGTCAAACTCATACTGATATTCTTTGTCGGACACCACCTTAACTGCGCATGGCTCCCGCAGGGAGAGTAGCTGAATCAGTAAATGTCGAGTTAGCGTGCGCAGACCTCCTCTGGCTAGTCGAGAACTCGGTATGGCTTTTCTGAAAGATTGGGTACACAGGACCCTCTCAAGCGGACCGCTTACCAGACCCTCCATACCTTGCAATTAATGATTGAGGGGAGGCCTCAATCACCCTCTCGCTTCTTCATTCATTCCTGGCAGGTATCGGGGTCCAGACCACGCCGAACTGGAGTCTGAAGAGAAAAGTGCCCCCCTTCGGAGATTTAGCTCAACGCTTCAGGGCCCGAGTAGATGAATGACAAATATAAGCACCCCTTCCCCAGGCCTCCGTCTTGATGACCAGGCACCAAAACCATGGGCCCGGCAATGGGTGCTATCGAGAATTCGGGGTTCGGGGTTTCGGCACTTGTGACGTCAAAATGCGCATGTATCCAAGACTCGCAATTCCCCGAATCACGACGTGCCTTTGATCACGCTAGCCCTCCTGGCTTAGCCCTGGCCGACTATACCATGGTCTATTTGACCACTTATCATATGACCATAGCCATCTAGCTATCCATCGGGGTTTCGGGTTTTATGACGTCGATGTGCACACACCCTTTTGACTTGCGATTCTCCGATGGGTCCCGATCGTTGACCTATCAACGGTCCCTTCGCCTGACGCTAAAATCTTCCACCTGTTCTCCTGACAGTCGGTGTGGCCCCACGCTCCTAGGCCTTATCGGGAATTCACGTATCGTGATTTTCCAATACACGAAACCTTTGCTCCCAGGATATCTGATATTCTGATTCCTGAATCTTCCCAGGCGTTTGACACCTGTCCTCCACGCTGACTCCCGTCGAGGCTTTTCCCCGGTGCGCTGATGGTTGCCACGCGTCCTTGAAAAAAGACAGTTCCAAATTCACCCGACGCTGTTGTGGGTTCGGGCCTCAGTTTCGGTGCTTTGGCGCTGTCGGGGTTCAGGGTTTCACGATTTTCAAAGACGTAAAACCTTCACTTCATGAACTCCCGAATGTCGAAACTCCGACATGGCCAGACCTTGCGCCACGCGTCCTTCGGGATGAATGGTTGTTATCCATTCTTGAACATGCTATGGGCTCTATCTAATGTGTTAGCCTTGGCGCAGCTTTGTTGATCGCGATTTCCTTCTCACCGTTGATTTGATTCTTTGGATACATTCCAGACGTTGAAATCGGGGCGCTCGCTCGCTTGACCTGGGCCTGAAATGGATCTCTTTATGTGCTACGCTTGGGTACTTATCGCAATCCCGCAGATTTGTGTACCTTTGTTCCTTGATACCACAATTGTTACTAACATTAGGCTCCATGGGGGATAGAGTCATCCCTGTGATGCTCTAAGGACTCATTTTGCAGTTCCAGTGCCTCGTTGTTGGGCTATAGAGTCATTATTAGGCCGCAAAAATAAAAATGAAAACGAAATAAGAAACAAAAAGGACAATATTTACAAACAAAGGAGCCATCTGAGACTCAAACAAAACATTTCTTCAGGAAATGCCCATTCACTGGGCTGTTGAAAACTTCTTCACCTTCCAAATCTCGCAACCTATATGTGTTATTTGAGAAAGTCTCAGAGATTCTGAAAGGCCCAATCCACAGGGCTTCAAATTTGCTATGTTTGCCCTTATATTGCTTAGGAGCATCCCATTTTAGCACCAGGTATCCTATCTGGAACCGCTCCTTCTTGGCATTCCTATCGAAGACTTGCTTGATCTTTTGCTGATGGTCCTGGATTTTGTCCACTGTCTGCTCCCTAGCCTGCTGGACCTCTACTAGCTAATGAATCCTTCTGATCATGTCATTGGGCTCTTCTTGATAATCCTGGAAGAATTTAGCTACAGGAATGGCCAGCTGAGAAGGGAAGACGGCTTCAGCTCCGTAGACTAACTGGAAAGGGGAGAGACCTATAGATCTCTTTGTAGTCACCCGATCATCCCATAGGGCAAATTTCAACTTTGAATTCCAAGCCCTTTTGTGTTCTTCCATCAACCTTTTGATGATCCTTATCAGGATTTTGTTGGAGGATTCCTCTAGACCG
Organism: Picea engelmannii; assembly: GCA_009831015.1. NCBI lineage: Eukaryota > Viridiplantae > Streptophyta > Pinopsida > Pinales > Pinaceae > Picea > Picea engelmannii. The sequence continues at coordinate 37,005 of ML860135.1, forward strand.
TTTCCCTGTGGATAATATGGGGTGGAGTGAATCAATTTGATCCCGAACTGTTCACAGAACTTGGCTAGTGGTTCAGACCCGAAAGCGGCTGCATTATCAGTGACAATCTTATTTGGGCAGTCGAACCTTGTGATGAGGTCCTCCAAGAATCTGATGATTACCTTGTGAGAAGCACTCCTGGTGGGGATAGCTTCAATCCACTTGGTAAAGAAATCTGTAGCAGTCACGATCCACCTGTGCTGCCCACTAGAGGCAGGGTGAATTTCTCTAATGAAATCTAGGCCCCACTGCTGGAAAGGCCCCGAAACCACCACTGGATTTAACGACAGAGACCTAAGCTACTGCTTTCCTACAAATTTTTGACATTTGATGCATGCTCTGACCCTTTTGCAGACATCAGTGAACACGGTAGGCCAGTAGTACCTAGCCCTGAGGATTTTGTGGGCTGTGGCTCTCCAGAAATGGTTCCCTCCACACAGGCCGCTGTGAAATTCAGCCATGACCGTCTCAGCCTCTGGTGGACTCATGCATTTTAAAAGAACCCCCAAGGGGTCCTTCCAATATAACACTTGATCGATCAAACAGTATTTGACTGCTTTGAGCTTGAGATCTCTTGCTTTGCTTCTTTGCAGACCATCTGGAGGCCGCAGCTCCTACATAAAGTATATTACATCCTTATACCAAGGACATTGAGCCAATGGGGGCTCCCTTTGATGGTTTACGTCAGGCAGTCGATCCTGCTGAATACCTGAGCATTCGTTGATGAAACTTATCCCCAAAGCTTGGTAGTTTTCTTCAGCCAACATCTTGGCTAGAACTTGACCTTTGATCAATTTGGTGGGTCTTATTTCCAGGTCGAATTCCAGAATTTTGGCTATCCATTTACTCCTTCTCCCGTCTATGTCAGGCTGAATAAGAATGTCTTTAACAGCAGCCGAGGGGACATAGGCGATGATTTTTTACTGCAGAACATAGGTCCTAAAAGCTTTGAGAGATTTTACCAGAGAATAGGCCTGCTTCTCCATAGCGTCATACCTGACTTCGACATCTCTCAATGCTCGGCTGAAATAAGCAATAGGCTGTTCTAGCCTACTGTTGTTCATCTGTAATAGAATAGCAGCCACTGTGTCAGGTGAGGCAAAGGAGAAGATAAGGAAATCCTTTGAGTTGTTGGGACTGATAAGCACAGGAGCTTCAGTCAGGGCCTTCTTGATTTTTTCAAAGGAATGTCGCGATTGAGGGGTCCACCTTACTTCATTCTCTTTCTTCAACATGGTTGTTATAAGCTTTACCTCCTCAGCAAATTTAGGCACAAACCTCCTCAGAAAATTAATTTTATCGAGGAAAGATTGGACCTCCTTCTTGGACCTCGGGATTGATAAGGCTTGTATCGCCTCAACTCTCCTGGGGTCAATTCTGACTCCTTCTGTTGATACTATGTGGCCTAGTAACTTTCCCTCCTGCATGGAAAACAAAGATTTCTTGGGGTTTAATGAAATGCCAAACTTTCTGCATTTTAGGAAAACTTTCCTGAGATGACAACAGTGCTCTTTATCAGATTTTGAAAACACTGTGATGTCATCCAGATAAATGACCATGAATTTATCCTTCTCCCCGATGAAATCTATATCCATGGCACGCTGGAATGTCGCCCCTGCATTCATTAATCCAAACGGCATCTTGGCGTACATGAATGTGCCCCATGGAGTGGTGAACGTTGTCTTTTCCTTGTCCTCAGGCAGAACGGAGACTTGATTGTAGCCAAAGAATCCATTAATCATGGACATCCTGGAAGCTCCTGTCACCCTCTGCAGTATATGTTCCATCATCGGCAAGGGGTAGTTATCCTTCCGTGAGCTCCTGTTCAGGTTTCTGAAGTCTACACAGATTCGGATTTCTCCATTCTTTTTCCTTATTGGCACCAAGTTGGCCACCTAATATGAATATCTCAGTGGTACTATAATCTGAGCTTGAAACAACTTCTTCACTTCCCTCTCCATGATAGGCAACAACATAGGATTGATCTGTCTTAGCTTCTGCCTAAACGGCTTTGCATCTTCTTTTAATGGGATTTTATGCTCGATGATAGAAATTTCATATGTTTTGAGGTCTTCGTATGTCCAGGCGAAAACATCCGCAAATTCCCTCAAAAGTCCAATGTATTCAGAACTCTGCTCCTTTGTCATACTTCTTGACAATTTGACATAATTGGGCTCACCCTCAGTCCCAATGTTGCACTGAATAGTACCAGCGTCCTCCTCTGAGACTTCTCCTTTTAACGATACATCATTTCCATCAAAAAGTCTTTCCAAAGGAACCAGTCCTCTGGGAATATGGTTTTTGGGCAGCTGTAAAATGTCACGCTCTGCAATTTTATTCAGAAAATTACCCCCATCGAGCTCTTCCTCTAAGACGGTGTCTTGGTCAATGTGCATTTCTGAAAATTCCTCGACAGTCTCCAAGAACATCTTGACCTCGAGATCATCCTCGAATACCTTCCAATGTTTGACGTTGTCAGGTATGGAGGGCCTGTATTTTACCTCTACATCATATCTGAATTTGGGCGGCAAGGGTACTTTGAAATTGCTAGCCGATGTAGCCAAGGAATCTGCCAAGGTGTTCTCCTCTCTTGGGATGAATGAAATGTTAAATGCTGATAAGAAACTGTCAACTAGGTCCCACACCTCATTTCTGTAGCTTCTGAGTCGAGGATGCTTAGCCTGATAAGTGTTTCTGATCTGCTGGACCACCAACTCTGCATCACCGAACACTGCTACTTCCTGAATTCCCATTTCCCTCGCAGCCCTTAATCCCAGAACAAGAGCCTCATACTCTGCCACATTGTTGGTAGCCTCAAATTCTAATTTGTATGACAGAGATATGGTTTCCTGAACAGGTGACACAAAAACCACCCCAGCTCCAGCGCCTTCCCTGGAAGAGGCTCCATCAAAGAATAGTTTCCAGATGGGGGTGATGGAGGGAGGAAGTTTAGGGGAAATGGTGGGCTACTTTCTGAGTTTGAGAGGAGGCTCGGGGGCATGGTTGAGTTGTAGTAAACTAGATCCTAAATTAGTGTCCAAGGCAAAGATGGGATGGTTGGTAGGGTTGGCTTCATCACTGATTATGTAGGCCAGTTGGGCTTCCCTGTACAGTCTTCTATGCTCCCCTCCGAACACTGGGATGGTATCATACGTGAGGTCCATCTGCAAGGTTCCCCCCAGTCTTTTTATCCAAGATCTTGACAACAACATACCGAACTTGGGAGGAACATTGGCCACTACAATATCCATGACCAGTATTTTCATGGGCAGTTGAAACAAGGTCACGACCAGGTCTTTAATAAATCCAAGGCACTGAACTCTCCTGGAGTCAAAAGAATAGAGGTCATGATAGGCTCATGTGACTTCTAGTCCTAACTCTTCCATGACAGTTTTGGGCATGAGGTTGCGAGAAGCCCCTGAATCCATCAAGAAGTTGTGCAACACCTTATCATGTATGTTCAGGGATGTGTAAAAGGGAGGGGATGAATCATCTCTATCTTCTACCATGGGACCTAGGACAACTGCTGGATTTTCATCTTGGAGATTTATGGAGTCTGTCGGAAGGCATGAGGCCTCAGACTGTAAAAGCTCAGAGAAGCATTTTTTAAATTCTTCATGTTTAATTAGCTCGGTGAGGGGCACTGGGATTCTGATATTTTGAATCTCATGCTCGAAATTAAAAGAAGATGTAGGCTTTGGAATTTCTCTTATTTCAGGAACATGATTGTGGACAGTGGGAGAGAGGGGTTGAGCTTTCTTACCTATGTGACTGTCGGATACTGCGTTAGCCGAATTTTCTGTTCTAGTGGACTGCTCAGGAATATCAGGTGTTGTTGTCCTTTTGTCGGGCCTCAGGTTATACCTGCCTCAGCCGTCGCTAACCTTGTCTCCCTTGCTCAATTCATTTAGCTGACTATCCATGAGAGAATCCTCGTAAGCTGTTTGAGTGAGATGAGGAAAAGGAGGAGTGTCCTCTAAGCAGTGGATTTCAGGGTCAAGCTCATCTGTTTCTCTTTCTTCCTCATCGGCCACCAAGTTGTTCTGAAAAGGGGTCTAAATTCTCTGGTCTTCTCTGTCTTTGTCTCTTTGTTCCCTTGGGAAGGCCCATGGCCCATGGTTATCAGATCTCTTGAAACCTCTACCATCGAAATTATGTGGGTTTCTATACATGGGTTTCCCTTCTAACTCCCACCTTTCCATCCTAGCAGAAAGTGACTTGAGTACCCTAGCTATCTCATCTGCCTGAAGGGGCAGGGGAGAGGAACTGGATGAGGCAGCTTCAGGCCTCTGCCTGGATATGTTCCTACCAACAGCATGCCTGAGTCAGTCAACGACCAATATATTAGACTCTACTTCCACGGCTGCATCCTGCGTCTGAGCCAGAGTAGTGGCTCTTCTTTCCCTCAACAAGAGGCATAAATCAGGATCAAATGCGCTAGCATATGTAATCTTTGCAGAGGCTTCAGAGGGTTTTATCTCAGTAGGGATTTTGTTATACATTTTATTAAATCTCTTGGAGAAATCGGAGATGGACTCTCCTTCCTTTCTCTTCAAAGACCCAAACTCTGACATGTAATACATGAAGTCTTTCTTATCTCCCCACTATCTTAAAAATATATTATCTAAAGCTTCGATCCCATATATAGATACAGGAGGCAGGGACTTAAACTATTTTCTAGCCTCTCCTTGGAGACTATGGACAAAAATCCTCATCCATACGTCTGCGTGCATGATGTTATTATCATCTGTGAAACTATAAAAGGATTCTAGGTGATCTTCTGCAGTTATGTCCCCCTCACCTGTAAACCTGGGCAGCTGTTTGAGGTAACCATCTGCTAGGAGGGCGTTGAGAGGCTGCGGTAGCACAAGGGGAGCATACCTAGCAGCTATAATGGCCTCCATTCGGGTCAGAGGGGGATTAGCACCAGCCATAGGAATATTAGGTGGAGGAGATCTTGGAGGAGAAGGAGTTCATGAAGGGACTGCTGAGAATGAGACTCTGATGGGAGTGGGGAACAAGAGGGGATTTAAGGAGAAGGATATCGAGCTAAAGTCAACGGGTGCTCCTCTTTGTACAAGAGTGGTTAAGCTAGGCGTAGGGAAATCTTCTGCAGTCCTGGGTCTACGCCAGGGTATATCTTCAGGGGAGAGGGGAGTGACAAGGTATTGACCCTCCGGTCCCAGAACAGGAGAGGGAAACTCGACAGGAACACTCCCAAAATTTAGGAAACGAGAAACTGCAGAAACAGGCCTGTCGGGAAACTGAGGAGGAGAAAAAGGAGCTCCCACAGAAGGATGTGGTGGATTACCTGGTTCAGTGATAGACACTTCTCCTTCAGAGGCCTTTCCCCTTCTGAGCACCACCTCTAGATCTGTTTTGGGCTTAGCTAGAGGCAACTGTGGATGAGACCGCGTATGCCTACCCCTGAAAGCCACAATTGACAGGGCAGGTCCGCCACAATGGAGTCGTCACAATGGAGTCGCCAAGTGCATGATAGCAATCTTGAAAGGCTCCGATAATCCAATGCACCTTCAGATTCAGAGGCTCAATGTCGTTCTACCCAGGGAAAATCTTCAATTTTGTCCCCGGCAACAGCGCCAGAAATGTTAGCGTCGGAAGTCACTCCTGGATTGCTTGTAGGAGCAGAGCCCGACACCCATCAGTTTAATGTCACGATTTGTTTATAAAGGGGTGATCAAATGGGGATGAAGGCTCGAGGAGATATCATTCTAACTCGGGGGCTGGATCTGGTATGTAAAGAACAAAGGAGGTCTAGAATCCTAACTTCAGCCAGCAGGTTGATTAAAAGATGAACAGGTGGAAGACTTAGTAAGAAAGGTGAGCAAACAACTCTGGGCAACAGGCTTATAGCGATTTGTAGGGGAAAAAATCTGAACGCGGGATCCTCCTGGTTTAGGGCTTCAAGAAACTGAAAAGAAGACTTGACTGGATCCTCCAATTCCAAGTCATTCAGCGTTAAGGAAATCACAGGAACTGATTAGAGACTCTGTAACTATTACAATGATTCATTACAACATCATCCTATAACAGCTACAACTCGACTGGATCCTCCAATTCCGAGCTGCTCTAACATAGTATAACAAAGATGTAAATAAACTGGCATTCATAAGGCAAGAAGTCTCATAAGTCTATACATAACCAGAGCATCAGTGCTTCATTAAAGCTTTACAACCGGGAGCTCTGCTCAACCATCGATACCTCACAAAATACAAAGATTGAGTCTATATACTCAGAGAAAAATGCCTAACAGAGGCGTGCCCAGTCACCCAAGGCTTGGTGTCCCTTCAGTCAAACTCATACTGATATTCTTTGTCAGACACCACCTTAACTGTGCATGGCTCCCGCAGGGGGAGTAGTTGAATCAGTAAATGTCGAGTTAGCGTGCGCAGACCTCCTTTGGCTAGTCAAGGACTCGGCATGGATTTTCTGAAAGACTGGGTACACAGGACCCTCTCAAGCGGACCGCTTACCAGACCCTCCATACCTTGCAATTAATGATTGAGGGGAGGCCTCAACCACCCTCTCGCTTCTTCATTCATTCCTGGCAGGTATCGGGGTCCAGACCACGTCGAACTGGAGTCTGAAGAGCAAAGTGCCCCCCTTCAGAGATTTAGCTCAACGCTTCGAGGCCCGAGTAGTTGAATGACAAATATAAGCACCCCTTCCCCAGGCCTCCTTATTTATGACTAGGTGCCAAAACCATGGGCTCAGCTCTGGGTGCTATCGGGAATTCAGGGTTCGGGGTTTCGGCACTTGTGACGTCGAAATGTGCATGTATCCAAGACTCACGATTCCCCGAATCACGACGTACCTTTGATCATGCTAGCCCTCCTGGCTTAGCCCTGGCCGACTATACCATGGTCTATGTGACCACTTATCATATGACCATAGCCATCTAGCTGTCCATCGGGGTTTCGGGTTTTACGACGTTGATGTGCACACACCCTTTTAACTTGCGATTCTCCGATTCCCGATTCTCTGATGGGTCCCGGTCGTTGACCTATCAACAGTCCCTTCGCCTGTCGCTAAAATATGCCACCTGTCCTCCTGATAGTTGGTGTGGCCCCACACTCCTAGGCCTTATCGGGAATTCGCGTATCGCGATTTTCCAATGCACGAAACCTTTGCTCCCGAGATATCCGATATCCCGATTCCCGACTCTTCCCAGGTGTCTGACACCTGTCCTCCACGCTGACTCCTGTCACGGATTTTCCCCGGTGCGCTGATGGCTGCCACGCATCCTTGAAAACAGACGGTCCCAAATTCACCCGACGTTGTTGTGGGTCTGGGCTTCAGTTTCGGTGTTTTGGCACTGTCGGGGTTCGGGGTTTCACGATTTTCAAAGACGTAAAACCTTCACTTCATGAACTCCTGAATGTCGAAACTCCGACGTGGCCAAACCTTGCACCACGCGTCCTTCGGGATGAACGACTGTTATCCATTCTTGAACATGCTATGGGCGCTATCTAATGCGTTAGCCTTGGCGCAACTTTGTTGATCACGATTTCCTGCTCACCGCTGATTTGATTCTTTGGATACATCCCAGACGTTGAAATCGGGGTGCTCGCTCGCTTGACTTGGGCCCAAAATGGATCTCTTTATGTGCTACGCTTGGGAACTTATCGCAATCCCGCAGACCTATGTACCTTTGTGCCCTGATACCACAATTGTTACTAACACAATGCACCAACTATATTTATGTGCTTAATGAATGACATATTCATAAATTACATGGATAAGTTTGTCATTGTGTTCTTGGATGACATGCTTATTTATTCCAAGTTTGAGGAAGAGCATGAACATCACTTGAAGTTGGTGTTGCAAGTGATGAGGGAACAACAACTTTATTCCAAGCTTAGTAAGTGTTCCTTTTACCAAGAACAAATCCATTATTTGGGGAATATTGTTTTAGAACAAGGTATAGCAGTAGATCTAGAAAATATTGAAGCCATTAGAGGATGGCCAACACCCAAGAATGTTTCAAAAATCATATATTTTATGGGATTAGCCAGATACTACAGGAGGTTTATAGTGGGGTTCTCTAAGCTTTCTCATCCCATAAATTCTTTAAAAAAGAAGGGAATCAAGTTTGAATGGACAACATAGTGTGAAGATAATTCTAATTTGTTAAAGGAATTTTAAATATTGTTGACCCAAATGAGAATGTTGCGGTATGTACAAATGCATGCAATAAAGGACTTGATGGAGTCCTCACTCAAAATGGACATGTCATTGGTTATGAGTCCAGAAAACTCAAAGAACATGAGAGGAATTATGCCACACATTATTTGGAGCGTGTTTCCATAGTTCATTCATTGAATATGTGCAGGCATTATCTCATGGGAAAATATTTGAATTAAGGACAGACCATAGTGGCATGAAATATCTTTTTGAACAACCAACTTTGAATGCTAGGAAAACAAGATGGATGGAATTTTTAAGTGAGTATGACTTTGACATCAATCATATCAAGGGAAAAGAAAACAAATTTGTTGATGCACTCAGCAGAAGAGTACATCTC
>WSFP011408649.1:0-25008 GCA_009831015.1 Picea engelmannii
GTTATTAACTAAACAAAGATTGGTATAATGATATTAATTAAATATTTATTAATTAATTACCTATTACATTCAATGACAAGGGTATTAAATTTAAGAGGGTTAATAAATTTAATTGTTTAATTAAAGGATTACGTATACGGAGGGGATAAGAAGCATTAAATGTAAGGATAAGAAACATTAATAATCAGATAAGACAATGAATGTAAGGATAAGGAAAGGGGAAGGAGAAAAGGGTCGGTGAAGGAGGGATATGGGGGGAGGAGGCTTACGGAAGGAGGATTATTATTTTTGAGGGTTCTCTTCAACTTGCTAGTAGAGAGTTTGAGTTATGTAGTCGGGGAAGGATCATTACAGGGGGGCACTGGTTTGCTGGGGGTTTTGGGCACGGGGGCCAGGTTATCCATAGGGTATCTTGGAGCTAGGAAGCCAGACAGGCTACTCCTAGCTGGCAGGGAGGAAACACGGTTTGGGAAGAGTTGATCAGTGCATCAAGTAGCAACAAGGCAGCAGGGGGAAGGGACAATCATATCGGCAGAAATTAGCATCAGAAGCAGGTAATTTTTTATGAAAATGCTAAGTTTTCCTTTTTTTTATGCTGTAGTTAAATATTAATCTCTATTGAATATTGTGTATATGCTGGTGATTAATTTATTTGTGTGATTGAAATGATTTATATCAAAATTAGTATTTACAGGCACTACAAAACCCCAAGAAATATTTGTTTTCTATGAAGGAGGGAAAGCTATTAGGCCATATAGTATCATCAAAGGGAGTGAGTATTGATCCTAGCCGGGTATAGGCTATTCATACCTTGTCACTTCCCAGGTCCATAAAAGAGGTCCAGGATTTCTTGGGAAAAAATAACTTTCTGAGAAGGTTTGTCTCAATTTTTTTTGATTTGGTGAAACACATCACAGTTATGCTCAGAAAGGGGAATAAAGTAAAATGGATTGTCGAACCTAAGAAATCTTTTGACCAAATCAAAAAAGCACTGACCAAAGCACCTGTTCTTATCAGTCCTGATTACTCAAAGGATTTCTTAATTTTTTCTTTTGCCTCTTTAGATACAGTGGTTGTTGTCCTACTACAGAAGAATGATGCAGGGCTAGAGCATCCCATTTCCTTTTTTAGCAGATCATTGAGGGATGCAAAGATTAGATATGACATTATGGAGAAGTAGGCTTGTGCCCTAGTGAAAGATCTCAAAGCTTTCAGAGTCTATGTCCTGCACTCAAAGGTCACTGTATATGTTCCTTCAACTTCTGTGAAGGACATCCTTATACAGCCTGACATAGATGGGAGAAGGGGTAAATGGATTTCCAAGATCATTGAGTTTGACTTGGAGATAAAGCCTGCCAAGTTGGTTAAAGGGTAGGGTTTAGCCAAGCTACTGGTTGAATCCAATTGTAATGTCTTGGGGGATAATTTCATCAATGTTTTCTCAGATACTTAGCAAGTTGAGTTGTCCAACAAAGATACTCAGGACAAATTGTCATTAGCATAATGCACCTGGCATAAAGACCTTATATATTTTCTACTAGAATTAAAGCCCCATGATGGAATGGGGAAAATCAAGGCACGAGCTTTAAAGCTTAAGGCAGTCAAGTATTGCATTATTGACCAGGTTTAATATTGGAAAGACCCTCTGGGGGTGCTTCTGAGATGTCTGAACCCACAAGAGGCCCAAAGAGTCATGTTTGATTTCCATAGAAGCCTATGTGGGGGACACCACTTCTATAAGACCAAAGCCAACAAAATTCTCAGGGCTGGGTACTACTGTGCCACCTTAAAATCACTAATGTCTACAGAGAGGTCATAGCCTACATCAAATGCCAAAGGTTCTCAGGGAAGCAATAGCTCAAATCTCTGCCACTAAAGCCTGTAGTAGCTTCAGCACCCTTTCAAAAATGAGGATTGGACTTCATTTGACAAATACACCCTCCTTCAAGTGGCCAGCACAGATGGATCCTTATTGCAATAGACTATTTCACCAAGTGGATAGAAGCTATCCCCACCAAGAGTTCTTCACACAAGGTAATTATCAGCTTCCTAGAGGATATCATAGCCAGATTTGGTTGTCCAAGCAGAATTGTCACTGATAATGTTGCTTCTTTCAAGTCTGAGCCTCTGGTTAAGTTCTGTGAGTAGTTTGAGATTTCACTGATTCACTCCACTCCCTATTATCCTCAAGGAAATGGATTGGAATATTCTTCCAATAAAAGTTTGATCAAGCTCATTAAAAGATTGTTGGAAGACAATAAGAAGGTGTGGGTTTCAAAGATCAAAGTCGCTCTGTGGGATGATCGAGTGACAACAAAGAATTCCCTGGGAACTTCCCCTTTTAAACTTGTTTATGGGACAAAAGATGTATTTCCCACTTAGTTGGCTCTACCTGTGGAAAAATTATTTCAATATTATGAAGGAGAGCCAGATCATATGATTAGAAGAATTCATCAACTGGTGGAAGTGCAGCAAGCCAAAGAGCAGGTAATGAATAGAGCTCACAGTCATCGACAGAAGATCAAGCAGGCCTTTGACAGGAAGGTCAAAAAGGAAGAATTCAAGCTAGGAGATATGGTGCTTAAGTGGGATGCGCCCAGGGAGGACAGAGGAAAACACAAAAAGTTTGAAGCCCTCTAGATTGGGCCTTTGAAAATATCTGAAGTATTTTCAAACAATACTTATAGATTGCAGGATTTGGGGGGCAGAGAATTTTTTTATGGCCCAGTGAATGGGCATTTTCTGAAGAAATGTTTTGTTTGAGCCTTAAATGGCTCCTCTATTTTTGTAAATATTATTTTTCTTGTTTTCTTTTTTTGGTTTCAATAAGGGACTCCACAACCCAATGCTAAGGCAACTGGAACTGCAGAAGGAGTTCTGAGAGCATCACAGGGACAACCCTATCCCCCATGGAGCCTAATGTTAGCACTGATTCTTGCAAGGGGGTTGTTTCTCTCTAGTTTCGGGTCCTTGGTGTTAAATGTGAAGAAGAGGGGCTTAAAATCCCATCAAATACATCTTATCAAAGGCTGCAACCGTGAGCGTGAAAGCACATACTCAGAAAAGTCCATGTCGGGCTTAAAATCAAGCGAGTGGGAAAATATCATCTTTCAATGGCAAGGATCCATCGACATGGTAGATCAATGATCATCAGGAAATTGTGATCAATGGAGCTACGCAAGGTTTAGAGCAAGATATAGAACCCATATTCCATGATTTAATCTGGGTCGTCTGATTGTAGGACGCGTGGAGCACATCCACATTGTCGGGGTTTCGGCATTTAGGATTTCAAAGGCCAAGCGGTTGCTCCTCCACTGCATTAGGAATCCCCGAAATGTGAAATGAAAAAGTATCGGGGATAGGCCCATGGTCCTAGCTGGTGATTATATGAGCGAGGGGAAAGGAAGGCACCAACACAAGGTAGCCCCCTTCACGATTTCAACAATCAGGATTCTCGAGGGTGAGGAGTTTACTCCCTCCCATCGCCGATACCCGAAATCCATGGAGTGCCTTTGGTTTTGGCGCAAGGTCATAGCCCACTGTCATATGGAAGGTAGGGCCAAAGGGAAAATATAGGTGCATGTTCAGACCATAAATGGCTAAGAGCCGGATAAGGAAGAAATCCTAGCCGTCGATGCTAAGGGAAGATCAATCCGTTGGTTTGGATAGGGCGATTTTGCAACGTCAGGTATCGAGGATCCTGGACACAACATGAGAAAATCCCTGAAAGGAAAATACCAAAGCGTCCTTGAAGGAAGTTGCATGGATTTGCGGTTACATTGAGAGTGAAGCCCGAAGAAATGAAGGTTGGCTTCCAATCCTTGAAAAACTGACACGTGGTCACTCCCTATGTATTCAGTCTCAGCCACCCTCCATGGAAGAATCATTTAATGAAGGTTGAGCAGGTGGTTTAAACCTCATCTCAACCCATAAATGGAAGGCATGGGGGAAGGTTAGAAACAGTCTCATGGTACCCCGATGGATAGTTTCCTTGCAAAATTCATGTCGTCTAAAGCAGTGTCAGACAAGAAGTTGTGTGTACAGTCTGTAAGAATATCATGCACACGTAAAGACTTAAATGAGGTAGCTCATCTACCCTCCTGCTACCAAGGAGGTGAATTTCTCTAAGGATATATACTCAGTTTTCATATTTTGTAAAGGATCAATGGTAGAGCTAAGCTTTCGATTGTAATTTTTTAATGAAGCACTGGTTTTCCTGATTATGTATCTGTATGTGAAATTTCTTGTTTAATGAAAGGAATCTCTCTTTTTCATTTGGTTTCTATCCCATACTAAAGGAGTTCATGATTGACTGATTTACATGAATCATTGTGATTGTGTTATGATAAAGGTTTTATTATAATGTTGTTATGTTCTTTTAGTGTTTCTGCAATTTTAATATAAGATGTTCTTGTGTTCAAGATTTTCTTCTACAGGCTATTAGAAGCTCGATGCCTACATCAAACCTTTTCATTTCCTCAAAAAATTCTTCCTCCTACTCACCCTTATTACAACTTATTGTCTGAAGTTAAACCAAGACCTCATCTGCTTGTGCATGCCTGGCCTAGTTTCTAAGTTAGAACGATATTGTTCTGAGTTTGCTTCCAATTGATCACTCTTTATAAACAAATTGTGACATAAATGAATGGGCATCAGGCTTACTCCTGCTACAATCCAGGACTAACTTCTGATGCCAACAAAAGTTGTATTATCTTTCTATTATATGTAGATGACATGCTTTTTGCAGTTTCTAATATGAAGGATGTAAACTTTCTCAAGAAGAAAATATCTAATTCATTTGTGATGAATGATTTGGGTGCTGCAAAGAAAATACTTGGTATGAGAATAACAAGAGACAAGAAAAATTAAAAATTGACATTGTCTCAAGGTGAGTACATAGAGAATGTGTTGGAGAGGTTTAGAATGCAGAATTAAAAATGATTTAGTACACCTTTGGCCAGCCATTTCAAATTAACTAAGGAAATGTGTCCCGAGACACAAGAGGAGATAAAATACATGTCCAGGGTTCCTTTTTCATCAGCAGTTGGAAGCTTGATGTATGCAATGGTTTGCACAAGAACAAAAATTGCACATGCAGTGGGAGTTGTGAGAAGGTATATGAACAATCCAGGTAAAGAACATTGGGAGGCAGAAAAGTGGATTCTCAGGTATTTGACAGGTACTACTACTCAATCATTATTTTTTGGAGGTTCAGACATTGTTCTACAAGAATATGTTAATTTAGATATGGCGAGTGGTAAAGATAGCAGGAGGAGCACCACATGGTATGTTTTTATTGTAGGTGGAATAGCAGTAAGTTGGATTTTGAAACTGCAAAAGGTTGTTGCACTTTCAACAACAGAAACAGAGTATGTTTCTACTACATAGTCTAGTAAAGAAATGATTTGGTTACAGAGGTTTATGGAGGAATTGGGAAAATAGCATGTTGTACTGTGATAGTTTGATTGCAATTCATCTTGAAAATAACTCATCCTTCCATTCAAATACTAATCATATATAGCTAAGGTATCATTTCATATGATCTGTCTTAGAAGATGGACATTTGAAGTTGGAAAAGATACATACTAGCCAGAATCCTGCAGACATGTTAACAACGAGAGTAACCAGGGCAAAACTGAGTTCTTGCTCAATTTCAGTTGGTATTCAAGAATGAAGGTGAAGATGAGAAATTTGTTGGGTCCAAAGTGGAATATAGTCCAGTAGGTACAACAACAGTGGAATTGTTGTGATTAGTTTCCAAGTGGGAGATTGTTGGTTGTGGAGCCCGATTATCTTCCTGATTCAGAGGTTTTTTTTCAGTCGTTATTGGACCCCATTCCCTAATGGGAGGGTGTGGAGGGGATTTCCCCCCCACAAATATTTCCAGGGGGGTCTAGGGGGGCCAAATATAATTTTTGTACCTCCCCCCTAACAGAGGATTTGGGGGAAGCTCCCCTGAAGAAAAATTTTGGGAAATTTTCTTTGTAAAATATTGAAATTTCGTAGTCAATTTGGACCAGTCATTATAAGGTCGCAGATAAGATGGTAAAAGTTATTTTAGGGTTTTTTTACATAGAAGGAAACCCTCTCTTATGAGGGAATTGTATTTCAGCTATGTATCATCATGAATATTGTATTCTCAGAGAGAATACTATGAGAGATAGAAGAGGAGGTTACAGCGGGTGTGTTGTAGGTTGTATCCGTTCATTTTGTTGGATAATAAGAAGGAAGGACCAGGAAATTTCTCAGGTGGACATAGCCCACAATTGGTGAACCACATATATATGTTTCGCTATTGTATTATGTATCTTCTGTGTTTTATTTCCACATTTTTTTTATTTTATTGCTCTACAATCCTATCTTTCTAACACTTGTTCATGTTGAAGGAGCATTTTTCCAAATTTTCATATCATTTGTGTTGTCACAGAGTGTGAAGAACCTATTGAATACGTTGCAAGTGTTACACCCAACTCTTTTTGAATATGAGGATGTCATCCAAATACACCAGCACAAAATAATTAGTGAAATGTCGCAAGATATCTTCCATCATCTTCATGAAATTTGTTGGGGCATTCGTCAAGCAAAAGGAATGATGGGACATTCAAAAAGACCTTATTTGGACTTGAAGGAAGTTGTCCATACATCAGTGTTCTCTATTAGGACCTGGTGGTAGCCAGAATTTAGATCAATCTTACTGAAGTATTTTTCCCCCTCTAGTTGGTCAAGAAGATCGTCAGTTCATGGAATTGGATATCGGTTCTTGACTATGATTTTACTTAGGGCTCGATAATCAATGCAGAGTCATGAGGTCCCATATTTATTATACACAAGAATGATTAGGCTTCTACAAGGTGATGATCTCGGTCGGATGTTCCCCTTTTCAAGTAGCTCTTAGATCTGGTGCTTGATTTTCTAATTTTCTTGATAGGGAATGATGATAGACTATCACATTGGGTAATGGTGCATCAGGGGTTAGATTGATTGATTGCTTGACCTGACAGTGCATAGGTACCCAAGTGGGTGAGGAGAAGATGTCTTTGTATTCTTCCATGACCTTATCCACTTTATTCTGTTGCATGGAGAAACTTGTTGCAGAGACCATGGATGTGGCTAAAACCTTCCACTCACTTTTAGCGTGAATCACGAAGAATACAAAATTATTGGTCTGATTGATGACCTTCCTACATTACTTGGAAGAGATCAAGGAAATGGAAATAGGTGGGACTACCTCGGGTATGTTGTGAAATTTCCTATCCAATGTAATAATAAAACTATGAGGCCTAGACTCATATACAACATGAAATTTCCATAAATAACGTTGGCCCAAAATAACATCACAAACTTCAAAAGGGGAGACATCACACAATACCTCATATTTGAAGGGTTTGATGTCATAGGGAAGGAGACACTATTGGTTGATGCGAATATCGCTACCTTGGTGGGAACATTCGATGGTGTATGAATGTGGGTGTGGTGTTTTTTGCAGAACCAACTTCTTCATGACCTCTGCTGAGATGAGGTTCTTTTGGCTACCACTATCAACGAAGAAGTGCAGTGGAGTACCATTCACCCATATCTGTGAATGAAAGAAGCACTCACCATCCTCTGGTTCATTCAGTTCACCTGGATGGATCTTGGTCGTAGCAACAGTGGCATTGGGTTTTTCATCAATGATCCATCTCCCTTTTTTTGGTTCTGAATCAAAGTCTAAACCCACATATGATTCAGAGGATTTCACCTCGGCCACCTGTTGGCCCTTGACCAAGATTTGAAGATTACTTGGTCATATTTGACCACTTTTGGGACTACGACATATTTCCAAGGAAGGAGCGCAACGCAAAGCAAAAAATAAGGAAGCAAGACCTATTTTGGGATCCATTTTAGGGTTTTGGGTTGATGTAACGGGAAAGGGATGTCGGCCTGTGGGTTTACCCATGTTTAGGCCCATTCTGTAATCTCTAAATAGGCAATATAGATAGTAAGATAGAGGAGATAATAATGTAATACATCTTCATGGTGTATGAATGAAATCTTAGTGCTAGTATTTGGATCTGTGTGATCAGATGTATCTTAGAGAGCTCTGTGCATGAGATCGGAGAGCTAAGTGCGGATTGTTATAGTTGGATGTTGAGGAGCAAGGAAGAAGGATATAGCGAGCTACGCAGATATTTTTTCCTATGCAAAGTGGGGTTCATTGAAGCTCTGTGTTGTAACTGCTTGACCAAGATAATATAAAGAAGACTTTATGGATGTAGCCTCAGGGTGGGGGTGAACCACGGTAAATGTATGTATGGTGCTATGTGCTTTGTTCTTACATTTTTATCTCTCTCTTGGTTAAGTGCTTGATGTGATTGAGTAGATCTAGTTATGCTTTGTGTTGATGGTATATGAATGAAGGTTAGATCTGATACATAAGATGCTAAGTGTTGGATCTGTTGAATATAACCTATATCTCTGGGGCTAAGCACTGAATCACCCTTAGTATAAGTATGCATTGAGATGCTTTATGCTTTCTGCGAAGTGTATTAATGATTGAATAATAAGGAATAACTAATGCTAAGTGCGTTGTAAGAAAGGTAATCACAGATCGGTGTCCTAGCTAAGGTTGCAGACACCTGAGTCTTTCAACCACCCCTGCCCCTACCTCGAGTGAGACTTCATCTGCTTCGCAGGTGTTGCTGAAAGGGCCGGTAGTTAGGATTTTTTTGGTGTGCTCTTGAGCATTGAACCCTGGGTCTGCCCCTGTGCCAACAAATGGTTCAATTGTCGGGACTGGAACTGTGATTGCTGGGAACTGAAGAAGAAGAATCTTTGTGTGAAATAAGCTCTATGTGTAGATCTGTTGCCCTAGTGTGCAGTGTTTTGTTTGACCTCTGAAGCTTTGTGCCAAGAAAGAGGTCAGATCTCCAAGAAAAAGGTAATATCTATGAACTCTTTGCCCCGATAAAGGTAATATCTGTGAACTCTATGCTTTGTACTCTGTAGAAGTACGATAAGTGAAATTTTTGTTTCTAGAGCATGGATCTAGGTATTTTTGATAGATTTTGTCCTAGCTTGAAAACTAGGGCATTGTTAGATGAAATAAAGTTTGATATGAATAGATATGATATGTATAGTGATAGATATGTTATACCTATGCATAGAAAGAATGTCTGGACTAACAAGTGGATGCAGGATCCTAGAAAACATTTTTTGCAGGCTAGCTACCATGATCCTGGTGCATAGTACAAAAGAAGTTGGGGATAATTTAAGAGAAAGAGAGGATTAACCCTTTGTTACAGTTGGAGAAGACCAGGACATCTTCCTAAGGAATTCCCTGGTAGGAGATCTAGTTGCCTCTATTATAAGGCTATGGACCACGAAGTATTGGATTTCCCTAGAATGATTTCTAGGCTTGAGAAGTTGAATATGGAACAAGCAAACCCTGAGGGAGATCAAGAGACCAAGATTAAAGCTGAAACCTAGAAAGAATCAGAAAAGATATTACTACAGATGAAATATACCTTAAATGACCACTGACATGTTAGGTTATCAAAGATTTTCAAAGCAAAGGAGAAAATCAATAGGAGACTTTGACATTGATTGTACTCTTGATGAATAAACACAAGTGAACATTATGCTAGAAAGAACTTGGGAAGCTATAGGAAATCCTATCATGACCCCTTCCCTAGGTGAAACAAGTTTCTTTAGAGGAAAGCTAGTAAAACTATGTGGAAGGCTTGCCCGGATACCTATGACTGTCAATGGAACTTCGACAGAGGAAGAATTTAAGATCATTAAATTTGTTGAAGACAGTGCCCTGTTTACCATGCTCATAGGGAAACCCTGGATTGATAGAGAACAGGCCAGACGAAGAGAAGAAGCAAAAGTTTTGGAATAGAAGAAACAAGAATTAAAAGACTTTAGGACCAGAAGGATTGCGCACTTGATTGAAAAATAGAAGAGTATATCGCAGATATTTAATATTAGTACCTCTGATGGCGAAGCTAAGAGAACACTTGAGGATCCGTAGAGGATTGAGTTACCTATTGTTGATACAGAAGAGGTATTATCAAGGAACCCTAGGAAATATTTTCCATAGCGTGAAGCAACTAAGACCACAGAAGATAAACATTAGAATGCTAAAATCATTACTTAGACGAAACTCATTGGGAAGAAGGCTAGGAAGTTAAGAAAGAAAATGGATAATACTGTAAGGTTACAAGAGATTCTAGAGGACACTTCGCAGCAAGAAGAGTTACAGAATTGGATCTTTGCCAAGATATCATAACAATGACATAGAGTACTTCGCCATGATGAAGCAATATAGTCATTGGAACCGATATACCCATTCGATCACCGCTTTGAATGGATCGAAATGAAGTTATGGGTTACCATTAGACCATTGGACCTCACCTTAACGGATAGATCAATGGTCATGGAAGTTTCATATCCATTGAAAGCATTCCATTGCAAAGTTACTTACTTATTTCGTCGCACCATGCCCGGAAGACACTTTTGCCAATTGAGAACTTGAGATGACAGAACAACCGCATTGTGAAACAGTGATTACTCCAGCTTTACTCTCTACCTGATTACGGTATTGACAGTCCATTGACAACTTGAGACAGTGATCCCGAGCTTACATGTCTGATGAGCTTAGTGCAGCAGAAGAATCGGTGAGAGAAGTACTTGCTAGCTTAAGGACAGAAAGAGGCATGTCGGAAAGAGGAATGTCCACCAGAATCCAAGCCTCATCATCAAGAGGAGTGGCAGCCTCCCCATCAACTGCTCAGGCTGGAACATCCCGAGGTGGCACAGAGATGAGAACTAAGCATAGACATGCCGAAGCTAACATGAGGATAGTGCCAACCATTCTACCTGCTTACATTCCCCCTTTAAGTGGTGATATTAACAAGGACAATGTCCCTCAAGACTTTGACTACACCCTAATCATGACATATCTACTGAAAGGAGTTCGCACCTACTGCACAGATCAAGACAAGGTTATAGCGTTGAAGTGTTATGACTTCAACCTTGGAGACCGTAAAGCCTACAACATGCTCGCACCATCTAAGTACTTATAAAAGACTAAGGGTTGCAATCCAAAGATCATCCCTCAACAATTGATGATGAACCTTGCGTAGTCTACTCTGCTCAATGTCATGAAAATACTGCAATTTGGCAGACATCGGGAGGTGACTTCTTGTGTGAAATGGTTGCTAGCAAGTTACCATGGAGGATACATGTGGTTGAACCATTGCATAACTGTTGATCCGGTGTTGATCAATAGGATTACTCAGCTTAGCATGTAGGGCCCTAATCCCCATGAGTACTACCCTGGGAAGACTATGGACCGCGTTCTTTCACAGAAGATTAAAGAGGCGTATAGCAATGTTGAAAAAGGCACGCGAGGATACAAGGTCTCCTATATAGAGAGTGGCATAGTGCACCTCACATGTCATCTTATATCAGGGAAGATATTCCATAAGAATAGACCTACGCAAGTATCAGGCTTCATAGTGGACCTCACCGGAAAATGTGTAGAAGGAATCCAGATGAATTGGGAAAAGTATTTGGTCAATCAGCTAGATATTGATCGTAGAGAAGCCTAGGACAAGGAGCATGAATTCCATTTCAGTTGGCTATTGATATTGATCACCTTTGTTGAATGGGAGCTACCAAAAGGTGAAAATTTCCCAGACCTTGCTCCATTCGAATCATTAGTTGCGAAGTTCAGTACCTTGTGGTACTCGACGAACATGAGAAAGCAGTGGCAGTCAAATTCCATTTTTCACAGATACTATAACCAACTGAAAGAAACTATAGGGGGTGAATCTCACATAACCTTGAACACTTTACAAAGGTTCCAACCTTTGATAAATTTCAACGTGGACCACCACTTTATCTACCTAACTCCACATGTTGATGAACACCAGGAACAACTCCAATCCTATTATAAGATGACTAAAGAATACCTAGAAGAAATTACCAAGGAATGGTCGGCGGACCTATTTGTTCTAGCAGATCCAGCAGACATTTCAGATATTGATAGCCCAGAAGCTATGCAGGACACACCTGGGCCTAGAAAGATGAAGAAGACAACGAAGACAAAAGAAACAAAGAAGCCTGAAGAAGTTCAAGATGTAGATAGCTACTCTGTGAAGACAGCTTCATTCACACATGATCAAGAAGGTAACAACAAAGACTTAGAGGAAGTTGAGCAACAACCAGGAGATGAAGTCGAAGTTCCAAAGAAGAGAAAAGGGTCACCTTCGAAGTCTTCCTCTAAGAAGAAAGCAAAAGAAACCTTGACCAAGATGAAGACCACACTCAACCCCGATGACTTCATATTTCTCCTTGCAACTTTGAATGAAGCCATAGAAGAAATTATAGAAAAGCAGGAGGCCAAGCAATAGATGATGTACAACAGAATTGAAGTCGAGCTCCAAGGAGTACAACGAGCCCTCCAGTCTAACTGTGTAGTCTCCATTACGCCTATGCCAGAAGGAACACCCAAAGCAGGAGACAAGTCAATTCAACTTTGTAGTACTTCCGACCTAGTCAAAGTACGCCTTCAGAAATTAGAAGAAGTAACAGCGTAGGCCACCAAGGCCCTAAAGAACGCACATGAGGAAATCATAGAGCAGGGCCAAGATGCACAACAAGAGAAGGAGGCCATCCAAGAGAAGTTTGAGAAAGAACGTGCAAAGATCCAAAAGGATAAGGAGTCGAAGAACCCTTAGATCGTCAGGTAATGAATCTTGTTGAAGTTATTCAACAACTACAACAAAGAGTCATCGACTTAGAGCTTCAGATCATCCCAAGCACCCTACAAGAAGATTGTGATCAATGAGAAATAATTTCCCATGGTACAGTAGAAAGGATCAAAGAACTCACTGAAGAATGTAAACAGCTAAGTACCAAAAGTGTGCAGATACATGAGAGCCTGACTGAGAACCCGGAATTACATAAACTAGAGTCACATCTCCAGGAGGCAAAGCAGCAGGAAAATAGACTTCAGATGCAGTTGAAGGCCCTACCAACCATAGAGAAAATGA
The DNA here is from genome assembly GCA_009831015.1 of Picea engelmannii. NCBI lineage: Eukaryota > Viridiplantae > Streptophyta > Pinopsida > Pinales > Pinaceae > Picea > Picea engelmannii. The sequence goes on from WSFP011408649.1 coordinate 13,041, forward strand.
AGCGATCCCACGAGTAATGCATCGCACAGCAGCAGATCCACATGATCTAGAGCAAGGTCATGGAAGTAACGCATCAACTTCAACCTTTGCAAGATAAGGCATGTCAACTGTTCTTAGAGATTGAGAACCAAGGGACAGAGCTACAACAGGTTTTGATTACAGTAGAGAATTGCCTAGAAGGACCAGTTAATAACTCACTCATCCAGGAGTTCACTGAGCAGGAGGAAATCGCAAAGCAATAGGTCAAAGTAGCTCAAGCCAAACTCAAGGTACTTGAGGTAGAATTGGCCAGACCTGAGTGACTCGAGACAAGTCACGGGTGAGTGTTGGGGGCCTATTGGCCCTTGACCAAGATTTGAAGAGTACTTGGTCATATTTTACCACTTTTAGGACTGCGACAGCTTGGCAAGGAAGGAGTGCAATGTGAAGAAGAAAATAAGGAAGAAAGACCTATTTTGGGATCCAATTTAGGTTTTTGGGTTGATGTAGCGGGAAAGGGATGTCAGCCCATGGGTTTACCCATGTTTTCACGCATTTTGTAATCTATAAATAGGAAATATAGATAGTAAGATATAGGAGATAGTAATGTAATACATCTGCATGGTGTATGAATGAAAGCTTAGTGCTAGTATTTGGATCTGCTTGATCGGATGTATCTTAGAGAGATCTGTGCATGAGATCGGAGAGCTAAGTGCAGATTGTTATAGTTGGATGTTGAGGAGAAAGGAAGAAGGATCTAGCGAGCTACACAGATATTTTGTCCTGTACAAAGTAGGGGTCATTGAAGCTCTGTGTTGTAACTTCTTGACCAAGATAATATGAAGAAGACTTTGTGGACGTAGCCCCAGGGTGGGGGTTAACCATGGTAACTGTATGTATGGTGCTATGTGATTTTTTCTTATGTGCTTATCTCTCTCTTGGTTAAGTGCTTAATGTGATTGAGTATATCTAGCTATGCTCTATGTTGATGGTATATGAATGAATGTTATTTATGATACATAATATGCTTAGTGCTTGATCTGTTGAATTTAACCTATATTTCTGAGGCTAAGTACTGAATCACCCTTAGTATAAGTATTCACTGCAATGCTATGTTCTTTCTATGAAGTGTTTAATGATTGAATGTTAAGGAATAACTAATTCTAAGTGCGCTGTAAAAAAGGTAATCAGAAATCGGTGTCCCAGCTAAGGTTGCAGACACCTAATTCTTACAACCACCCCTACCTCCACCTCGGGTGAGACTTCATCTTCTTCGTAGGTGTTGCCAAAAGGGCTGGTAGTTAGTTTTATGTTGGTGCTCTCTTGAGCGTTGAACCCTGGGTATGACCCTATGAAAACACCACCAATGACTGCTTTCAGTGGCATTCAACAGAGTTATGCCAGGGGATCTTATGGAACTCGCACCACTTCCCAGTGTCTTTCTTTATCTTCCCATTTTCCTTCTTTGTTTGTGTCTTAGAATGGTTATCTTGAGGTTTAATATCCTTTCTCTATCCCTTTTTCTTTGGCTTGGTTCTTCCTTTGCTAGAATTTTGTTGTGAGGGGTTCACAGACCCAAATGGGTACGTCTTTTGTTTAAGATATTGCACGATTTTGACAGTATATCGATAGGTCATGCCCAAGGACAAGACATTAAGAAACTCTATTTATATATGGATGTATCTATGCAAACCACCATGATCATTTAGCACCATATGTCACTCAGATTATTTGATACCCATATTGGTGCGCAAGGTATGGAAAATATTAGTGAACTCTGGCACTATTTGGTCCCTTTCTTGTCGCAGTGTGGTCCATCTTGTATATAAGTCATCATAACTTCCAATAGGTTAGTATTGTTCCTTAATAACATCCATAAAAGAACCCCAAGTAGGTGTGACTACAAATAATGGAGATTCCTTTATTTCCATTTTCTCACAGAAAGTCTCCCGCCAATCTTTGACATGGGCAATGGCCTTAAGGAGCGCAAATGTAATATTTTCTCTATCAGAAAAATTATGGGAAAAAAAATACCCTTCTAGAAGGTTTAACCATTTATCTACAACATATGCATCTATATGACCTTAAAATATAGGAATATCAAAATTAATTTCTACCTTGAATGGGTCGACGCCTTCGCTCGAGGAAGATGAGTCACCTGTTGGAAGTTGTCAAAGGATTTGCGCAAAATTATCCATCATCTTGTTCCTCTATCATGCGAGGGATTTCTCAAGAAATAGTTTGAAGGGATATCTTACCCCATCATCTCACTTTTCTTCCCAAATGGGCAGCCATAATGTTCAGTTAGGCCTATCTTACAAAAGCTCAACTAGTTCGAATCCCAACTGCTTATACCCTAACCTCGTTGAGGACATGCACAGAGAAACAAATGAAGATCATATCGCTTTGATACCAATGATCTGAATTTATGAGAAGAACAAAATGAACCACATATCTATAACAATAACACATAGATACAGTTGAATAATAACAGATATATAGTGGAACTTAACTTCTATTCAATAAATAAATCTATTGAAACTGTAAAAATGCAGAATGAAACAAACTTGCTCGAATAGTGGTAGCTAATCTCTGAGAAGAGATGTGGTGGCCATGCGTATTCTCCTAAGAATATTACAATGAGACCTCCAAGATTTTTTATCATCAATAAGTAATTAGAAAACCCTAGACATCCAAAAACCTAACCCTAGAAGATGAAGCACCAAATTCATGTGGACCCCGATGGGGTAAGTTCTCTGGGTCGTAACTTTTGCATACGATCTTTTTTTTAGGCGCACAATAGCCTGTTGAAAAGGTATATCTAAGGACTACTCATTTTTCCATAACATTTTGACCTTATTTATGGTGTGACTATGGAATTCCCAAAAAATATTGTTTAGGGCCTCAAAACGGCCCCGAAAATTTAGGACCCGAAAAGCTAGAAAAAAAACTACCAAGATGAAAAATATATGTGAGTCGGTTGGAAAAGGTGGGTGGCCACCAATATCCACCTGGATCAGGATGTATGCTTCTTTATCCACTGTGACATGAAGATTTCTATCCACCTATCACTGGAAAAAACATGAAGAGTACTATCCATATATGAATGTATTACCTGCATTTACCTTGTCATTCATGTCCTTATTCCTCAATCAACTTCAGGTTCAATAACCACACCTATGGGGCTTCATGTAGAATTATTAAAATGCACCCATCACACCTGTTGAAATAAACCACTCTTGTTGACATCAATGAAACCTAACTTTCCATCAATCTCGATCAAAACTATGGGGTATCTCAAACTCTCCAAGGGTTGACATCAATGACAACCAATTGTCCAAACCAATTGTCCAACAATCTCCCCCTTTTCCATTGATGGCGACACCAACATTGATGGAAAAAATTATACTCCAATACTCATGCTCCTCATGTTACCATCACTCCTCATCAATGTTTCTCTAGATGTTTATCTCTCCCTTTGACATCAATGGCAAAGGGTATCTTTCCTTGGGGTTTCTCCCCATATCTTCATGCTTATGTTATTTCTCTTTACATGTTTCTCTCCTCATTTTTCTTTCCATTTCCTCTTCTCTTTTATATCAATAAAAAAGAGTGGATCCCATGAAAGTATACCTTCTCTGAATAATCCATTTCTAATTCCATGCACTTGACTTTTACTCTTGTGATATTTCTCTTTCTCTCCCTTTAATATAATGAGAAAAAGGATATCTCCCCCTGATCGTATGTCTCCCCCTGTCTTCTTACTTCTAATATTTCTTTCCTGATCTCTTTCTCTAAAAATTTATCTCCCCTTGAATTCTCTGCAAGATGTAGAATAATATGGGACTTCCTGCATACTCTTCCTTTCCTCTCTTCCAGTGCTTCTTTTCCATTGTTTCTTCCTCTTGTAATTCTCTGACATATATAAAAAGAATTAAAATTTCTTGACTTCAAATATTCATGGCCTGCATTTTCACTATTTAGACATCAATGACCATGCAATTCAATCAATGTCCCTCTGATGATATAGCTTATGTTGAAGGTTTCTCTTTCCCTATTCTACTAGGCCTTTTACTACTTGTCTTCTTGTGACCAACTGATTCCACTTTTCTATTGATTCTATTGATTCCAATTGTAAACATTCTCTCTCATATATCTGTCTAGCCTACATATGATCTCATAAATCCATTTCTATCCATATGTCATAGGTTATCCATAACTCTGCTACTCAACTGTCCACAATTCTAACCCATATGTCATTTTACTATTATGAAGGCTTATTTGTTGTAATTGATCATCACAGATTCTTATTTCTTAGAATGAATCAAATATTTCCACTGATATGTAATACCTCCTTGAACCTATAATGAATATATCCCTACCTAGATAGTGTTCCAATAATATTCCTCTAAATGGGAACATTGCTTCTTAATCAATCAATCTATGATTTTGTATTGTTGTTATCTGACTACTCTGAATCTGTCTCTACAATTTAAGTATGGTTCTCTGATATGTAGTAGATACTTCAATACTCCCCCTATTCAATATTCATATTTACTGGGATTATCCAAGCCAGATGGCTCAGAACATTGGACGAATCCTCCCTAATGTGAATTAATCTTCCTCTTCGTCTATAGATTCATTATCTCTCTGAAATATGACTTCTTCATTTTTTCTTGTGGATTCATTATGATATTTCCCTACCGTAAATCTTGTGAGTACAATCTCTTGGACCTAATTTTCATTCACCTGTTCTTCTTGTTTTTCATTTCTTCTCCAAATATTCTTGGATATGACATCTTCCTTTTTTCCTATATATCTTTCCTATACAACTGTAAATCATGAGACTTTGACTTATGGATGTTCCTCATTCATCTGTTCTTCCTTTACATGTTCTTGTTTTCTTTTCCAAATATTCTTATATCTGATATAAGTGTTCTCTTTCTCAGAAGTATCCATCATGCTTCTACAATCATGAGATATGTGACCATAATTTTGGCATTTGTAGCATTCAATGTTATGGGGAGCCACATAGGTAGTTCTTGTCTAAACACTTCTTCCATATTCTCTATAATCTACAGCCTTGTGTCCAAAGTTAGTACAAACAAAACAATGACTTTAAGAGAAATTTACATACCTGGGAGTGAATGATATTGTTTGTGGTGTAGTCTTTATGAATTCCTTCCTTGACTGATCATAATCTTATATTATGTTGATTCCATCATCGTGATTGAAGCTTATTTGTTTCTTGAATGTGGAAGGTCTTCTTGAAGATCTCTATTATATTCATTTTTATTTGATTCTTGTTGACCATGATTCCTTTCTTTGAGTACTTCTGCATAATTCTTGTCCTTTTATTCATTCTTCCTTTCTGGCAACCTAGAGTGCTTTCCTTCAAATTTCTTTACTGGTGATGTGGATTTTTGTTACAACAAATTTTTCCTCACCCCATACAAATTTCTTGGATGGCCTTTCCATTTCCCTATGCAGACTTGACGTCCCCTTTTGTACCTTCCAAAGACAAAAAAGTGAATTTTTCCACATGTATGTGCCCTACCAGTTATACAACAAGCTTATACACAAGTTGTTCAACTAAACCCCACGTACATCGGGCTTGGTGCTCAAAATTAAAAATTATGTCAGGTTTCCATGCCATGTTATGAGATCTATGAACCTTGACCTTCCATATATTGGAAATGCTCCAACTCGACCCTTCAGTTCCATTTGAAGGCTATAAATTGAACCATATCCAAGCCTTGAAGGAGATTCAACAATTCAAATTTGAGAGCAAAGACACTCTGGATAAATTTCACTTCATATTGAGTCTGCATCCCTTTCTCCTTGAAAGTCGAAACTCCTTTCTCATCCCCCAAGCTCTTCCTTCTTTGTGATGGAGAACCTCATTAACTCCTTTATATGAGCTTGCCTTTGGTGGAGGATTGAAGTGGTGGAGGCCCAACTGGAGGGACTTAGTTTCTCGGTTCCAATATGTGTCATTACAGAAGTTTGTCACCTATGTAATTCTACTGATTATTTTAATAGAAATACTCTTTTCTCGTCCAATCAGTATCTTGCAAATATTTGAATTATTATTCCATGGGCATATTTATCATGTATGTTAATGGATTATGATAATTTATATCCTAACATTATATATTATCACCCTATGCTTGTGTATCTTGGCTGTTGAGGAAAAGTTGTAGGTATAAAGCTTTGAGTTGCATGCTCGACAGTGGTGTTCATCGAACGTTCAGATGAGGTAGGCTCATGGCCTTGTCTTGTTAGAATTTCATTTATATAGCATACTTTGGATTAGATTTGATTTCTGCAGGTCATTCCATCTATTTTGGTTTACCCCATGCCATAGACATATTTTCCTCGTAACATAATTGGCAACCATACTGGGTAGTGATCTTCTTTTTGGGCAGTTGGAGTGTTTTTCTCCTTGATTTTCTCTTTGTTAGCTTGATTTTCCTTGTCTCTTGTTGCTTGACATCTTATTTTTTACCTTGCATATGAGTTTCTTGGCTTAACCTTTCCCTAACATTGCTTTATTGGGTATAATCATTTTTTCCCTTGACAGACATGTATATACGTGAGATTTCCTCCTTTAGGGTGTGTATATACGCGATTTTACTCAAACAGTCACGTACATCATCTCTTTAGTCTTGTTGGATTATTTTGGCGTTTACTAGGTGAGTTTGGTTGGTTTTTTAGTCTTCTTGGGTCTCTGTCTTGACTGTTAAGTGCTTACAAAGTGATAGGAATCCTTCTTATTGTTTAATTTTTGGGCAGTATTCTTTGTTATCATATTTTTCATTAGTTGTCCTTGCACATTGGTCTGAGTGTTTGCTTCTTGGTATCCTTCTTGACTTGTCTCTTTTTTCTTGTAGTAGGGTCTTCCTGTGAAGTTTTTATTGTGTCCTTGCATTTTCTTTTCTTTATATCAAAAATACAAAAACATTTGAGAGATTTTCATTATGGCATTTTCTCTTTTGATTACTTTGCATTCATTTTGGCACGTGTGGAGAGATTGCATTTCATTGAAATTGTAGGGATTGCATTGGAAAATTTTCATTTAGAAGCATACCATTTTTTTGAAATTCAAGACTAGTTCTTAGCATTGTTTTTATATTTGCTTATTTTTATATGTTGAGTCGTAATACCATCATTTTCATGACCACACCTCTTGAGTAAGTAGAATACATTAAAAGTAATGTTGATTAATTAAAATTGATTAGAAACAATTTTATTTTTCAGGGTACATAAAAAAGTATAGGACATATGGCCTTGGAATAGGATTTTGTGAGTAAACTTATCCAAGGTTATTAAAATAAACATATGTGTCTCACCAGGGAGTGTTGAAACCCATTGTGTAATTAGTGATGTCAGAAGGCTCCATTCACACTAGAGTTAAGCACGCAGTAGCGTGAAGTTGGTTGCAGAGATAGCCCTCTAATACCTTCTTAGTGTCAAAGATATTTTTGGGGTTCTATTCATATTTTTGGGTCTTGCTAGTACCTTTACCTCTGTGAGAGGTGGTGCTTTCAAGATTTCAATTTTTGTTACCCTACCCATATGGTGGATCGGACTTATGATTGTTCGCCTGTGCATTGATTATATTGTGGTGACTCTAGTTTCTTGACATAGGTATCCACATAGTTTACTTGCAAGAGTTATTCTACAGGTAACCTAAGTCAGATAAGGATTGGATAGCACATAAATTTTATGGAGTATTATCTCTTTGGGGGGATCTCACTGACTGCACTTTTAATCGCACGAGGGCCCTTATAAATGATTCTAATACCTCCAATATTTTGAAGGGAGTCTCATGCCCCTCTTGGGTGAGACATACCTACTCTAGTGAGGGAAGCCTCTTTCAGCCACTATATCATGTTTTTGTGCATTGGCATTTATTTATTTATTTTGGTGTGCTCTTTGATTATTAGTTGGCCTTAGGATTTTGTATTGCATCGTGAGTCTTGATTGTTATAGTTGGTGTAGCTCTTGTGACTCCCTCGGATAGCGCTACCCATCCCATAGTCTCTGCTTAGTCCATGCAGACGAATACTTTTTTATTTCTGAGGGTTACGTCGAATCATAGTAATCATCCAAGATATTTTGCCTCTAATCCTTTCTCTTTTGGTATGCCATACATGTCTTTGCACTTTCCATCCTTTGTCTTCTCATCTTATGTGAATCCTATTTTTGGGTTTAGGGGCATGATTCCTCCTTATTCTCACTTTTTGTTTGGTGGGAGTCATATCCCTCAACCAACTCTTATGGTAGGAGCTTGGAATCCTTCTTCCTCTCGAACCAATCCTATCTTCTCTTTTCCAGGATCGAGTGCTCAAATGGGTGGTCCTTCTACTTCTTATATCTCGTCCATCTATCCTTCTTCCACTATGCCTATTCCTACAAACACTTTTCTTGTGGAAAACCTCCCCATGTCCTCTGGTATTTCATATGAAGGGAGTTAGTTTTATAGTATGGGAAACCCCTTGCATGGAGTTCCTTCATCTAGGGGAAACATATATCCTCACATGAGTAACCCTTGTCATGTCACTTTCTCTTTGTAAACTACCTCCTCAATGATGATGCCCTTACAACCTTTTGTGAATTAGTTGGGAAGAGGATACTATCCTTCCAAACAGGGCCATGGTGTATACCATAACCCTTCTTGTCCTGCAATATCTCAAAACCAATATTTCCCAGAACCTTGCTCTTTGATGCTGCAACCAGTTGTTGCAAGTCATGCTGGAAGCACAAGTCCAGTCACTGCGAGTCATATAGGCATTATATCACCAACCTATGCTAGTCCTCTTAGAGATAGGTCAACAACCTCTATAAGTAATGTTGAATACAAACAACCATCTACTTCATTTCATGTTGGGGGAACAACTCTAATCACTACTAGTCACACTGCAAAAAAATCTCCAACCTTTGTTAGTCATGTTGGGGATTCATCAACAACCTCTACAAGTCATGTTAAAGATCTTCTACTAGCCTCCGCAAGACATGCTAGTAACATGTCACCAGCCACTGGAATTCATGCTAGGGGCATTAATATGATTTATAAGCCTAGACACATAGGATGTAAGCCCAAGTTCCTTTGTATACTTTACAATGGAGATCATATAACTCGCTTGTTCCCTTCTATTGTTGTGGCACAAGAATTTTGATTCTTGTCTAGTGGTTGTTACACATTAAAATTACTCATTACGATGATGGCCTCGTGTCATCATTACCAATGTCGCAAGTGTTTCATTTCTCCCACAAGTGTCGCAAATATCATACTATCATCTTTCCTATGTCGTTTCTTGGATAACATTATCAAGAACACTTGCAAGACACCTCAAAAGACTAGTTTTTAAGAGGAGAAGTCATTTGAAAAAGAGTACAAGTCTTTTGCCATGGAAAAATCCACTCAAAAATCAATTTTGGAAGACAACGCTACCCTATACATTGTCAGGGAGTGCCAATGCTCTGTGACCTCTTTTGGGGGAGCATTCCAATGCTTTGTGCCCCATTATGAGGGAGCGCTAGCCTTTTTTGAGCGAATTTTCATATTGTTGAGAGAAATTAGGGGAGAATCCCTTCATATTTGGATTTGGTTGTATTCAGATCTGAGGTCAAGGCTCGATCTTAGGGAAGATCCACAACTAAAGGAGAAGAATCCTCAACTTATCCTAAGAATTTCTTAAGTGGTTAGGCCTCTCTAAACCTATATAAGGAGGCCTCCTCATGGTGAAAGGGGAGACATTGTGAAGTATCAAACTTATGATCTCATAAGGGATATATCATTGAAGCATCAGCATTCTATGTGTGGATTATTTGAGAAAGGGTCTGGACAAAGAGAGCTTGGTGAAGTTGTTTCACCTACATCAATGGCTATAAGCATTTCACTTTGTTTTCATTAATACAAATCTATGCTTGGCCTGTTTCCTTTAAAGTTTGTGTACGTTTCATGAACTTATTTCTTTCATGGATCCATTATGAAGCTAAGCATGGTAGAGTAGGAAGTATCATTGTTGTTTCTCATTGTATTTCTGGACCTTCTAAAGAACTTGGAGATCAAGATCAGCCTAGATCGAGCAAGGACAAACATCGGTAAAAGGTATTTACCCTTCTTCCTTCTTCTTCTTTGAACAGTTTAGCTTCATGCAAAGGAAAGTCAGTGTCCACAATAGTACTTTTCTGTCTTGGTCATAGGGTTCTAGTATCCAAGAGGAAATCCACTTGTCTGCAGGGGGATTCTCCTGTAACAATGGCCCTTTGGGTTCTGAGTCGTCTTTGGATTCCCAACATTATAATCCTTTTTTGGTTGATACAGTGTTCATGTCAATGCAATCTTTGGCCAACACCACTCCTATTTTGGGGAGTGATTCATCTCTTTACCATGATGTCTCACATCATGTTAAACCAGCAGTCATGCCGATGCAATATTCGGCCAATACCACTCTTGTTTTGGGGAGTGATGCATCTCTTAACCATGTTTTCTCACATCCTATTCAACCAACGGTTGAATAAGTGTTCATGTCAATGCAATATTTGGTCGATCCCACTCTTCTCTTGGAGAGTGACAAGTCTAAGGAAGTGACATTATCGATGCAATATTCAGTCAATCCCACTCTTTTTTTAGGGGGTGATACATCTTTCGACCATGTCCTTAGAATTCATAGTTATGTACCTTTTGAACGAGCATTCTACTCTCTCCGAGTACACTCCCTCCAAGTCCTAGGATGCTTTCCTTTTATTGGAATGATCTTGTACACCCTCGCCTTCCTTCTTTTGCACCCTTCCAGATTATGGGTGTTCGTCAATGTATCATAGATGAATGATCCTCTGCAAGTATTTTATCCTCCTTGACTTTTAAATATTTGGGTTCTCCCAAGCTTGTGTCAACTGCCAGTGAGTTGTGGGATTTTGAAAGAAGTCTTGCATGGGAGCCTTGGCTTCCCCCATGATATGTTGCTTAGAACAACATCCTCGAGTCTTAGTTAAGATCTTTTCAAACTTCAAAAAATCAAAAGATTGTCGAGTGAACTTGTCTCTTTCACATTCGTTAAATTGTTTTGAAACGACATCTATTTAGTACAAGTTTAACCCTTTTTCGGACCAAGTGGACTACTAATGAAAAAGTAATACTCTAGACTCCATTGGCTAGAAGAGTTATCCTAGGTTTTATTTTCTACTTTTTCAGGCCTAGGGGACTAAATCTACGAAAAAGGACATTTTTGGATTTAAGTTATAATTGCATTCCATCATCCTTCTTGCAATATTGAGCCTATTGTGGTTTCTCACTTTCTTGTTATAATCCTCTTACCTACGCAATTTTCATCACTAGACAAGTAGTTCCTTGTCTATATCATTTGCAGCTTGACACCATGTACCCTTAAAGGAAACATCCCCCCGAGTGTCCATGACCCACATGCACCTCCTTGCATTAAGCATAGGTATGTTCCATTGCTTGGAAATATATTCTTACTCATGACACTCGTTTCCTCTCATGTATCATATCATTTATTTTCCTATGAAAAAACAAAAAAAAGACAGGCAGGAAAAGAATATTATCTCATATTTCCAATAGTCGTGTCACCTTTGAATAGAGCATGAAATTTTGAGTCCATTTTCATCCAAAGTTTGGGTTTAGCATGACCATAGGAAGTTGATATCGTTACTTAGATTTTATTCCTCTAACGGGTTATTCTTATAGTCTCTATGGAGAGTTTTTTTATGCTTCCTGCATCACAAAGTTTTATCATTAAGCTTGTGTTTCCTAAGTTATCCATATGTCTCATGCTCTTGTTCAAATGAAGTCTATAATCTTGTGTTAGCCATTTCTCATAACTCTTGACTTTGCATGTTAGCCATACCCTCAGTGTATCTTAAAGTCACATGAATTTGTAGTCCTACCATGCACCTTGATCCTACTTTCATTATGGGTAGGTAACCTTGAACCCAGCAGTTTACATATCCTAATTGGTCG
>WSFP011408650.1:0-25007 GCA_009831015.1 Picea engelmannii
TATTTTTGTTGTTATTCTTATATCATTTCAGTGTTATTGTGGTGAATGTTCTGGTTATATTGCTGTTATTCTGCCATTACTAGCATTTTATTTCTGTTCTGCATACATTTTATATCTGGTATATTACAAAGTATATGTGAAGCTAACCCATGGTACACAGGTATAGAACTATTGTCTGCAGGGAAATCTACTCTACCATGTTGGAAAGCTATGTATTCCTACAAGTGAACGAGTCCATGTAATACGAGAAGCTCACACTTGTCTTGTGTTTGGGAATTTTGGGGTAGGAAAAACTATGGCTCATTTGCAGAGGTTTTGTTTCTGGCCTCAAATGAAAGCAATTGTAACTAAATATGTAAATGTGTGTGTGATGTGTTCTACTTGTAAGCCAAATAATAGAAAACTGGGGCTATACTCACAACTTCCTGTTCCATCCCATCCATGGGAAAGTATCTCCATGGATTTTGTTGGGGATTTACCAATGACCAAAGGGGGTCATGACTATTTGTATGTTGTAGTGGATAGGTTCAACAAGATGTGTATCTTGATGCCATGTAAAAAGTAGATCTGTGTTGAGCAGACTACTAATCTCTTCTTTCAATATGTTTGTGTTCACTTTGGGTTACCCACATCCATTGTCTCGGATTGAGATACTTGATTCCTTGGGGACTTTTGGACTAGGTTGTGGAGGATGATGGACACCAAATTGAAGAGGAGCACTGCTTTCCATCCACAAACCGACGAGAAGATAGAGGTGGTAAACTGAACAATGGTAATTTTTCTTCGAGGATACTGCAACAAGCATCCCAAGCTATGGGTGAAAAAATACCCTATTTAGAACATGCTTAGAATCGAGATTTGCATTCATCCACTCAGAGTTCACCTTTTGAGACATGTTTTGGATACCTACCAAAGGGTCCTTTGTAATTGATGTATGGGAGATATGTCGATGTGGATGAATAACGAACAGAGGACAGAGCCCACAAGTTCATCCAGAGGATCCAGTAGATACACCAGGCAACCAGGGAATAATTGGAGAAAAGTCAAGCACAATATAAATCTCGACATGGCAAGCACATGTTTGATCATCAGTTCCAATTTGGAGACCGAGTATGGCTTCACATCAACAAGAAACGATTGAAGGGTGAATGAAAGAAACTCAAGCCCATTCGTTATGGATCCTTCACTATCTTGGAAAAAAGTGGTACCAATGCTTTTCGTCTGGATCTTCCACATTACATGCATATTTACTCAGTTGTGAATGTTGAGAACTTGAAACGTTTTTAGCCTCCCATGATCATGGATCAAGATGAGGAAGTTTCAATACCTTTGGTTTATGAATTTGCACCTGAGTACTTGGATGAGTTATAGGAAGATATCATCCTGGACAAGAGGATGAGGAATTCATGCAGGGGTGATGTTAATTATCTTCGAGTAGGCTTAAAATACACACATCCAAGCAAGGAGAAGTGGATAGAGAAGGACACAGTGAGGGACTCTTCCCTCACTTACCTGTTGATTGATGAAAGATTTTGGTGGTCCAAAAATCTCTCAGTGGGAAGGCGTGATCCAAAAAAGGATCTAGAGAAGGCCTAGAACAACTTATAACTCATAGAGGCAACTCAAGACGCTCATAATGGCTTCAACATATAGATAAAGGGAAACAATTTAAATTTCCCAAAAATTAGTTAAAATGATATAATCGCAAAGAGCATGTCACAAGATTTCTAATGGCACAAACAACTCGTCAAGCAGAGTTATGGATTGAAATATATTCATAGTCAAAGTTTGGTCAACCTAGCCCAGTCAAGAAGGGATGAGTCAACATCCGTACTGCTAACGTCAACATACATACAACACACATGGAAGGAGTAGGAAGGTGACACATGGCATGCTGACATCAGCATGACATAAACATGATGACATGTCACCTTCTTGGTCCTGTCACGTCTCACCTGATTTTGGCGTTTTTGGACCGATTTGTGGACCAATTAGATCGTTCCATGTGGCATCCGTACAATTTGTACGCTGACATGACGTACTGACATGTTGTGATGAATTGGTAGGTGGCAGCATGGACCAGTGAGGGGCTGCCATGTGGCCTAATCATAGGCTTCCATGTGGTAGGCGGGAAATGCCCAAGGACAACCCGTGAACAAAAAAATGGAAAAAAATGGTTGGCAGGTCTGACAAATATGGCAGACCACGCCAACCCTAGCCACAACTATATCATTTGGATATGATTATGGAGAAACCACTAAACTTGGTGGAACGGTCACATTATATATATACCATATAAAAAATACAAAACCAAAAGGGGAGTCCGCGGGGTTTGACCCCGGGACCTCCTCCCACACTTATGCCTTAACGAATCCGCCCTAACCAACAGGCCACTAGTATTACATAGTAGCCAATTCCCGAATTAATTATTAAATGTTTCATTCACCCAGTCACCGAGGGGGAAGGCGCACAGACCGTACAACCATCCAAGCATGCATTTCTATGCAAGTACAATCATTATTGTAGGTTGCAGAGGGCACGAAAACTGAGACAAAATTCTTCTTGGGATTGGGAATGCAAGAGTCAGACCGAGGCATGGAGACAATAATTTTTGGGTAATTCGCCTCCTCAAATTCAGTGGTGCTATCTGTTTTCTGATCTGAGCATTATTTCTGCAACTTGATTTCAGAATGAGGTATACTTATGTATTTTGCCAAATTCTTTTGCTGAGTTAATGAAAGAGCCTACCCATTTGCGAGCAGGACCTAGAGACATAGTCCACCAAGGAAAAACTCCATTATCAATTTTTGTGTTCATATATGATGCTCATGTCTCTTCATTTTTTTTTAGCTTTTCCTTCTTTAATGGTGCACTTTAATTTATGCTCATTTAATGCAATTCTTTATAAGTCACGTGTTGATACTTAAAACACATCACCAAAAGACTTCATCCTCCCTTGAAATCCGGCCTTCTTTTTCTTCTTCTTCCCTCTGAAATTCGACTTGTATCAAATGAATTTATAATGGCTTCAAGACAAACCCTCTTGCATTGATGGTATTCAATATTATCAGGACATTTTTGAAATTGAAAATAATAAATGATTTCCTTGTACCAAGGATGTTTTTCTAAATCAATATTTTCATGTTCAACAAGAAAAAGTACAAACAAAGTATCCTCATCATTTTAATAAGAAATACCCAGTTCAAGATGTTAAGCTAGGTGTAAGGCTAGATCTCATCCCTTGATTGTATGAGAAGTTGTTATTGTGAAATCATGTTCTTGTATCTTAGAACACTAATGTGCAAGTTTTCCTGAAAGATGTGTTTGATAAAGAAAAATTTAACAACAAACAAATGGACTTTTAGTTATGTGTGCTTGCCTAAGATATAATGGAATTTTTTTTTAATAGATTTTACGAGAGCATAAGTATGTTTTTCAATCAATGTATATTTAAATTCATTGTTTGATAAACTTTGACTCATGTAACCTATCGGCTGGTCATTATTTTGATCAATGTTTTGAAGAAGGATAGCAAATATTGCTTCTTTAGTAGCATTAGTATAAATAATGAAATCTTTTTCAAAATTCAGTTTTGCCAAAACTAGTGTATAACTAATTTCTCTCTTGACTTATACAAAATAATTTTTTGTATCATCATTCCATGAGAATGGCCAATATTGCTTAAGCATTTTATGAATTGGTTTAACCATTCTAGCAAAATAGGGGATAAATATTCTAACAAAATTGATTTTGCACCTAAAATATTGAATCTCCTTTTTAGAAGAAGGAGCTTGAATATTTTGGATTGTGATAACCGTCTTAGGATCAATAATAATTCTTGAAGAAAAAACAATATGACCAAGAATTTTACCTTGTATGACACCAAAAATTGATTTTGTAGGGTTCAAGGACATTCCAAACTTTCTGCAACGTATGGAATTTTTTCTAAAATGATCAATATGATCTTGTCAATTTTTGGAATAGACAGTTAAATAATCAATATAGATTTGAATAATTTTACCAATAAGATCATCAGAGGATATTTGCATAGACATATGAAAAGTAGCACTTGCATTTATTATACCAAAATACATTCTTTCATATGAAAATGTGCCCCAATGAGTATTGAATGGGATTTTATATTTATCAACCCTCTTCACTCTGATCTGATCTGGTTAGGATCAAAACCACAAAGATCCTCATATGACCAAGCAAATACATCTTTGAATTCACATAGTAACTCCACAAATTTTTATTTTTCTTCTTTTGAACATTCAACTCTAATTTTCAAAGTCCTTGGGTTATCATGAGACCCAATATTCAGAGAAACAATATCACCATTTTTTTTGAATCCTCCTCTTATTTGTCCTTCTTATTCCGAACATCACTAGACGAGAATGAGATCTTTAGAGGAGTTATTCCTTTAGGAAATTTATTGTATTCCAAAGATACAATTTCCTTTCATTTAACATGATCATTCTACACGAAAGCACAAATACTTTCGTCATCAATAAAAACCTACCATGATTCTACATCATTCGGAAAATTTGGAGCATATAAAGACATGAATCTATAATTAGGCCTTTGAAGTAGCAATTTTATTGTAGGATTAGATGCAAAAACAATAATCCTATCAACCATTGAATTCAAGTCTCTCCTGATGTGTGTGATGTTAAAAGATGAAAATTTTGAAATCAGATACCATACTTCTTGTGTGTATCTTTTAAGAAACTTGTTTAAGGGGGTATGGATTCTTTTAACTAGATTTACAATCATCTCAGAATCCCCCAAAATAGTAAGATGATAGCAACCAAGATTGAAATCATTTTTAATACCAAGGATCAAGGATTCATACTTTGTAATATTGTTAGTGTAGGCGAATTCTAATCTATAAGAAAAATTGTGAATCTTTCCTATGAGAGAATACAATCTTATACTTGGATCATTACCCTCACTCGAACAAGCAACATAAAAGTGCATGTTCCACATTCCATCTTCAGTCTCTTAAGAGGGTATAACATAATCATTATCTTCTTTAAGAAAATTAGAATATATATGCACGTATTCCTCAATATAGTTTACATGAGGTTATGGAAGACTGTCAATATAAGGAGAGATTCATCCTTCCTTGAGGACAATGATTTTATTTCCATTCTTAGGGAAGGACACGTGTGATCCATCTAAAGAAATGTATCCACCACTCAATGCCTGCCAATATCTTCCTAAAATAATAGAATTCCCTGAGGACAATGATGTTATTTCCATTATTAGGGATGGACATGTGTGATCCATCTTAAGAAATGTATCCACCAGTCAATGCCTGCCAATCTCTTCCTAAAATAATAAAATAATTACTGATTGGCATGTCTATCACTTAAATGTTGCAGGTGGTTCTTATTTCTGGATGAGCACACAAGACTAATGTCACATCTTTGATTTCACCAATTGTAACTTGTTGCTGACTATTATAAGACAACATGCTCTTTGAATTCTCGTTTGTACATGAAAGAACCAATTCTTCCATGATATTATTTGACATATAACATTTGGACCCGACCTTCCATCAATCAGGAAACAATGAACAATTTTTTCCATTATCTTTATAGATACATAGAAGGGAGGATTTTTAACATATCTCCTAGGGTTATATACACCTACTTTATTTATGTACATTCCTTATTCACTTTTCTCTTTATATAAACTAACAATTGTGGAAGTTTTACCTTCTATAAATTATTTTAGATGCCTTTGTTTCTCTGGGACGATGACCATATCTAGTAAATATGCATCTGTTGTAATTATAGCTATATGTTTTATAATATTGCACTTATAATAAGAAGGAGAAGAGGTAGAAACCTCTTGACTTTGTGCACCCTAGGTAACTTGAGGGTTTGTTTTATGAGAGGATGAACTTGGGGAAAAAGTAGACTTGGGAGGACCACACTTGCCTTTATTTTCATAATATTTATTTCTTGTGTCAACCATGGTAACATCCTCTTTCAGAGCCCAATATAAGTAAACAATATTTGTGTTAGTTTTTTTTGTCAAAGATTCCTTCTCTTACTCTCTTTTTGACCTCATAGGTACTCTCATCATGGTTATCTTCACAAAAAATGCACCAAGCTCTTGAAAGAAAAGCCTTTGGAGGATAATTGTTAGGCTGGATATTAGTTGGATAATTCATAAAAGTAACTTGTGCAGAAGTTTAAGCTAGGGCATACATAGAAGTCATCCCTTTTCTCTAAAAAAAACCATCTGATTTCTTATATATTGTACCAACTGTAACACAATTGACATATCATTTTGTTTAACATAGTCTTCACTTGGAATACCTATCCTAGCCAATCGTTCCTCAAATTCCAAGCATGTCTATAATGCAAATCCTAGACTATCAACATTCTTTTCTTTAAGCCTATGTCAATAAGAAACAAGTAAAGTATTATAATAATGCATAAATGTGGCTTGATTATGAGGTCTGATAATTTTCAAGATTTTATTATACAATTTAGTGAAACATAGATTGAAATAATTCATAGTTTCAACCTTGTTATAAACAATATTGTTGTATTCTCTGAGCTTATATGCTAGACTTGAGGCTGTCCATATGTAGACTCAAACCAATATGACAATTCATCCCAAGTTGAGAAAACATTGGTTGGTAATTCAAAGAATTCAACCACAACTTTCCCCTCCAATGTGTTGACAAAGAGACACAAACAAGTGTTATTATCATTTCCCCCATTATTATGATAGACATTACAAAATGAAATGGGATGTCCATTGATCGATATAGTACCATTCCCCCCAAAATTAGGTAAATGGTCTTTGAATTTAGGAAGAGGAGTTGTGGCTGGAACCAAATCAAGAGGAGAAGATACATGTCATAGAGTGGTGTTTAAATCTTCTTCAAATTTGAATAAACCAAATTGTTTGATGACGTTAGTTGGATTTGTAGTTTATACAACATGATTTTAATGGTTATACATACTTCTTATTAGAGAAGATGTTGAATTTTGTGAAGAGGTAGAACCACTAGTATTACTAGAACCTAAAGATGATGTGATTGTGGGTTTCTTGAGAGGAAAGGAGATTGAAATTATAGTTACTTTTGAAGAAGAGTCTAAAAACAATCTTCTGAGTTTAGGTTGAATATTCTCTAAAATTTATTTCTTCCTCCCTATTTCAAGGAGAGGATGAAATTCATTAGATTGACATCTTGAACATCTTGATAGATGAGAATTAGTGGACATAAGACAATAAACTATTGAGGAGGCCTATTCTGAGCTTTCCTTTGAAGGGATTCTCCTTGATCATAAATTTCAATGTCTCTAGCTATAGCTTCCCAAGAATTCTCAAGTTCTTCCCCGGTACGGGTAGTTTCCAAAATTAAATAAAAAATACAAGATGCAATGTTTCTTTGGTTAGAAAACCTTAAGTTAGGTTGTTGTAGGGTAGGCAAAGTGATTAATAAAAAAATACAAATCAAAATATACAAAAGAACAAAACTAGATAGTAAAAGATTACTCCCCAAGTATGGTCGCAAAATAAATGTTGATACGAGAAATGGAAATTCCTCAAGCATTATCAAATCTCACTAGGCTAAGGTGAGATAGGCGGGAATTCTACCTTGCGCTCATATCCTATTCAAAATTATCAATCACTCCTCAAGAAATATGTTCTTGGGATTGATGTTATTATCAAGTTATATGCTTTTGCTAAAAAAAAGTAAAAAATGTTTATGTATGAATGTTTATAAAATTAAAATGAACAAAAAAAGAATACATATAATCTAAAAACTAGTAACACAAGTCTCAATTAAGAATAAACCGGATTTTTATTAATGACGACTTTTCTGAGTTACAACCAAATGCCTCTTTTCAAACCCTTCTGAGGGTATGGATCAAAATCAGACTTAGAAGTCTAGGATGGAATTTGAACAATCATACAAATACAACCGGTGTCTGAAAGAAAAATACCAAGAATGAAATGTACTAGATCAACCAAGCCACAAGCTCATGAAGTATTGACTCTACAAAATAGTCTTAATAAGAATTGAAAATTAATTCAAGAATTCTAATGAAGCTAAATATACTTCCAAGATAAATGAATGACCTTCTAAAGCATGCCAAAAGTCTATGCTTCTTAGTCCTTTCTTATTTTCCACCTTTAGAATGATCCCGCTTTCAACAAGAGGATTTAGTTATTATAGAACTCATAAAATGAAAGAATAAATTTCAGAAATCTCAATTTGAAACAAAAGAAAACCTTATCAGAAGTATCTCTCTAATTTCTCATGTTTTGCTTGTCCTTCTTTTCTTCCTTTTATTCTCTAAAAGGTAGTTCTTCAAGTAGTTGAACTACTTTTAGTTACTAAAGTTAAATAACTTTACTTAATGAATAGAACACATATTTTATATGATGGGGATAATCAATAAATAATCTAATAAATAAATAGGTGGGGTCCGCCTCTATCATGCATCATTTATTTCACTTATAATTTCTAGCTTTTCCTTGTTGCTCCATAATATAATCAAATATAAAAAAAATCAGCACCATATAGCATGCCATAAACATGCATAAAAAATACCATGATATACATGCCAATCCTTCTTCTAGTGTTAATCATTAAGAAGGATTGACATGTATACTACCCCATCCATCATTATGATGATGCATGAGGGATTCAATAACATTGACACTACCTAGATGAGGATGCAATATGACATTAGGAGGTACTTGGGGTTGAGGCAAGGCATTCTTTCCACAAATATTTAAGTGTCCAATTTGAATCAACTGCTGAAACTCATCTGAATCAATGTCAAAAACGTATAGCGAATATTAATTTCTTATGCCCCCCACATTGCCAAAATGTGTTAGGTAACCTCCGTCTTCTTCATATTTTCCTCCTCCACTGTTACCCCTACTAAAGAAGCTCATATGTATCCATCATACTCAAGTTAGTACATGCATAAGACACAATAAGATAAAACATCCAACACAATTTTTCATCATGATTAAATTGGCTTAGAGAATAACAAGACCATGCAACACAAAAGGGATATGAATGAGAAAAGTGAAACAAAGATAGAAGTACAACTCTGAAATCATTCATCCGACAACATCCATATCTGAAATCCATACATGCAGACTACTACTTCTCAAGATATACATACATAAAATTACAATGATATTGTCCAAATCTTTAAATCATGTCTGCTAGTATTCTCATGAAACTTAATCAATCCATAAATTTATCCAAGCCATATCCAATCATCCATATATGCTGTAATACAATTTTTCCTTTAATAAATAATGCTGGTCATACATCCATATTGTATTTCTTTCATACTAACTTCATCTTAATTATATATACAGGATAATAATGGAAACAAGAATTTAAATGAACGAGATTGGAGGGAAATAACTTATGTAAAGTGAAATTAATGAGAGTAATGATTCTATATAACAATCCATATGAATTTGATCATTTTCCTTTTTATGCCATTAAAATATAAGTCATTGTACATGTATAACCATGAATAACATGTCCATCAAAACCAATCATATGCATGAGCCCTTTAATCTATGCTTACTCAAAATATAGTCATCAATAGTATAACAATATTTCGGTGAATCACCATACATTCGTCCATATATGCTTGAAAACCATACAATAATAAATGGAGCTTGACATGTTATAAGTCTCAACTCTTTTAATACTATAACCATAGTCGATACTTTGTTTCAAGTGAAGTAAACCTTTAAAGGACGTCAACCAATAATTATGATAACAAACAAAATATTCCAACATTGCATGCAGAACTTAACCATATATCCGTCAAACCCATAACATATATCAACTAAAAATCCCAATAGATCAAGGAAAATATGCGAGGGAGAGCCATAGGTTAACTAACAATGACATCATAAATTTGAATCTTGAAGACCCAACTTCGTCTATAATTTTTAGTTATAGAGACGTGTTTCAAAACCTGGGTTTTCATTTTTTTTTTTAAAACTCATATTCAACCAACAATAAAACCAAATCAACAATTGATCCTTATGATCCCAATTTCAATCAATGTGAAAAGATCGTTATGTGAAACCATTTAATGTTGCACCCAAGAAAAAAAAAGGTTTAATTTGCAATTATATTCTATGAAGCAACAATGATTTAAATGGAAAAGGGCATCACTGCATGCTACAACTCTAGTTTGAACCTAAGGATTTATGTGCAACGTATGGGTTCAAATCAATCACTTTTTAAAAAAAACCAATATGTCTAGGTGCAAGGAAAAGCATTGACTCATCACATAATTTGATTATAAGTAGCATTTTATAAACCCAATTGACTCTGAACTTTACCACAAAAGACCTCAACCACATGGATTTTAAATCAGAAAAAACAACTTGGGTGCAACTCCATGAGCGTGCAAGCAATTTATACTAAGTGGGTTTGATCTTGTACCCATCTTCCAATAGAGAAAACTACCATGCAGACCATAAATCAAAACAATGGATACCTCCAGGTGTAGAATTTCCATTCAGGTTCAACCCATATCAAAACAAACGGCTGGATTTCATAGAAAGACTCAGACATGAGTCGAATAACACCAAAAACCCACAAATGTAATCTTATAAAAGAAACGGGTTATTTTCAGAATGACCAGAGAATCCATGAAAGAGCAAAGAGAACTCGAGTTCGAGTCTGCATGCGAACTAGGAGATGCCAAAATAATCTTTTTCCTTTGCAAATCAAAATGGAAAGTGCGAGAATGGAGTAAATAAGAAAACCAATATCAACTCCCAACAAACAATTATTTTTTCCACCTTTCCCTTCAAGAAATGACAAAGAAGGGAAAATATACATTCATGCACACAATAATGCTAACTAGAGTCAAATATAACCAAATTTTATAGACAAACATATATTACACTAGATGTCAAAATCTGTGAGATCATACCTTCTACAATGATGATTTTAAACCTAAGGTGATGGTCGAATTAGTTATGGAAACGACTAGGAGCGAGGGTTTTAGAAAACATAGTTCAAAGCTTTTTCTTTTCCTTCTTGACCTTCAATTAGAGAAAATGACCCAAAACCAAGGAAGAAAGGAAGTGATAGTGTGCAGGATTGTGGAGTAAATGTCCATGTTCTAGTGACTGTAATGCATGTCCAACCCCATCACGTCACCAATTCAATCAATCCAACTCATTGCATGCCAACTCAACAATCATAAAACCTTTCAAGTCATGTGATCTCCTCCTGAGGCATTCGATATCAACAACATTAAACTCATATATCATACCATCAAAAAATGATACCATTATAAACTATATACCACATGCAATGTGAACCAATTTTGTTGGCATAATATTATATGCATGATAGCTATCAAATGTGACCAATGCCTTGTGCGTTGGTTGCATATGTTAGCTATAACCCAAGTCAGGAATCCTTTTGCATAGTATAACCATATGTTGATCGCAATGAACATTACTTCATAAAAGTGTCACTTCAATAGGATGCCTTAGTCATGAAACCAAAAATTTTCAAAAACTTAATTTAATGCACCTCTCTCCATAACTATGGCATATTCTCATGTACCAAGTTATATGATTGTTAAACCGTATTTAATTCATAAGTGATAACCCCCTTTTCAAAAGACTACATAGTGTAATGCCCAAGCTCATAAGTATTCAAAAAATATATTAATACTTTTGGGCTAGGTAGTAGTGTCGTAGATTATGTGATATTTGAATTCCCAGTTTCCAACCAAATAGAAACTTTTGACCTTTTAAATGAACATGAGCTTGACTTTGATCATAAAACTTTAACCCTAACTCTAAAATTTTCCATGCATAGGAGCGCCATTGAAGAGAATTATGATAATCAAAGGAGTTTGTGTTTTGACAAAAGTAAAGTTGACCTTTTCGTAAAGGATTTAAATAGTAAATTAAATCTCCTAACTTATAAGGACAACATTGAAGAACTCTATCATAATTTTACAACTACCCTTTCCACTTCTACTAACAAGTTCTCTTTTGAGGTGTCCTATAAAAATAATAATAGAACGACCAAACCTTGGTATGATAAAGATTGTAAAATTGCTAGGAAAGCCATTAGGGATGCTTCTAATGAGTCCTTAAAAATCGATAAGTTCAATAGGTACAAATCACTAATTAGAAGGAAAAAGAGGTATTATATCAATAAAAGGCAAGAGAAACTTTCAGAACTATATAAGTTGGATCCTAAGAAATTATGGAGACAAATTCTAAACCGCAATACTAAAGAAAATAATAGGATTCCATTAAGGGACTGTAATTCCTACCTTAAAAGTATTTACGAGTTCCCTAATGCCATGGACACAATTCCTATTGTCCCTACAAAGGATGAAGTTTTTTCTTTATATGACATAGATTTCGGGGTTAAGCGAATTGCAAATGCGAAAGCTAAGGACATTGAAGGTTACCAAGCTGGACTTTTTAAAATCGGAGGGCCTATCCTTATCCCTCACATACACAAGCTCTTCAATTTAGCAGTCAAGCAGGGATTCCCTAAACCCTGGACAAAAAGCTTCATTGTTCCTATTTTTAAAAATGGGAATAGAAACATTCTGTCTAATTATAGGACCATTATGATTAGCCCGATTTTAACCAAGCTTTAAGGAATTATTTTGGAAAATAAGATTATCCTTTGGCTAGAAATTCACGGTAAAAGAGCTAAGGGCCAGGCTGGGTTTAGGAGATATCATTCAACTGTTTACCATCTTGTTACCTTTAGGATCATTGCAGAGGAGTTCCGCAATACTAAAACTAATCTTTTTTGTTGTTTTGTTGACTTTAGTAAAGCTTTTGACATGGTTCCTAGGAAAAACCTTTGGAATAGGTTGGAAGAGATAAAAGTGCCTCTCAAGTTGAGGGTTGCTGCAATACAGATGTATGATAACGTTATTGTTATTTTTAAAAACATTGAGGGCTGGTCAAAAGAGATTAATTGCAATATTGGAGTCAAACAAGGTTGTCCTTTCTCCCCTACCCTTTTTGTCATATACATTGACAAATTAGAAGATTGCTCGGAAAAAGAATGTTGTGTCAGACCTACTCTCACTGGTATATTCATCAATATTATTCTTTATGCCGATGATATCATTCTTATGGCAAGGAGTCCCCATGAGCTTGAAAACCAACTAAGAATCCTCAAGGATTTTTTCTCCAATATGGGTATGACTGTTAATACTGATAAGATTAAGGTCGTGATTATTAAATCCAATAAGATCACTTATGATACCTTCATATATGACAACAACAACTTGGAGGAAGTGACTTCATACAAATATCTTGGAATTGATATTCACCACAAGCTTAACTGGAATTATAGCATTGAGAAAAGGATTATTGGGGGATGGAAAGATTATTATGGGCTTGAAAACAATTGTAAATTAGCTGATCTTTGGAGTTAGGATAAGAAGAAACTCCTCTTTGATACTTTTGTTACACCTGTTATTCTTTATGAATGTGAAGTCTGGGGCTTTAGTATCTCTCGTGAATCCTGGAGAAAGATAGAGTAAATACAACATAATTTTATAACCTATAATCTCAAAATTAAAGGAAATATTCCCTATCCTATCCTCCTCTTAGAAACAAGTCTCTCCCCCATTGAGAGCATGGCTATGACTAGATACCTAATGTATAAGAACAAGTTAAACAACATGGATGACAAGAGGCTTCCTAAAATTTCTTCAAAATCGAGTTGTAACCACCATCAACTCAAGCGAGGATGGCATAAAGATGCTCGGTCTTGGCTAAACTATTGGCAAATCATGGAAGACACCATTTTGCAGAATAAATATACTATTAAAAAAATCACCGAATCAAAATTTTAGGAGAAAATGTGGTGTGATAAAGAGTTAGAGGAAAAAAGAAAGTTAAGGTATTATAAGGATGTAATCAACCCTAATCTAGAAGATCAAAATTATCTATATGTTTTTACAAGTGTAAATAAAAAAATAAGCATTGCTAAGATAAGAAAAAGTTCTCACTAGCTCCATAGTGAAATTGGGTGTTGGTCAATTCCTAAAATGCCATGGGATGAAAGAGTGTGCCACCTTTGTGACACTAATAAGGTTGAAGATGAAAAGAGCTTTCTCTTAGATTGTCCAACCTATACCCAGATTAGATCTCATTTTCAAAATATTTGTCACACTACCAACCTTTCTAACCTCTTAACTCAACAAAACTATGGTGATCTTGGAAAGCTTCTCTTATTGCTTTTCAGGCACAATTTTTTTTTTCTAAAGAATGACAAGCAATCACTTACCCTCTTAAGGTCTGATAGACCAATTCAGTGTTAGTGGATGTTAATCATCATCATCATCAAATCATGTAGCTCTGACCTCGACATGTTTGTTAAGTATGGTATCTAACAGAGCACTATTTAATTTTCTATGGAACTCAACAACATGTTTGTGTTTTTTTAGTATGCATTGGTCATGCACCAATTTTCAAAATTAAAAACTGACCTTGTATGTGCTTTGGACAGGTATGTGATTTCTTTAAAATACCATCAAAGCTACTTTAGTGATAACACTTTTTCATTTTTTATGCAAGTAAATCATCAAGCATTTTCACAAAAGAAACCTCAAACCCTTAACCATAATATAACATTGTTGAGTGATGCATCATTTCAAACAGTATCTTATGTTCAATAAAATCTATCACTTTTTCATTTTCTCCTTGGGAACCCCACCTATTAGTTATATAGTAATAATAATAATGGATTTCACAACTTTTTGCGAGCATTTATAATAGGTGAAATTTTTTTGAGTCAACATAGTCAAAGTAGTTCCTTGAGTGCCATGTGTCAATATAGGAACATGCATATATAATGTTGGGAATTTAGTGTAATTCTCATTCATTCCATTCCATTCTTCCACTCCATCATCCATACCATTGCCTGGAGAGTGGGAGATGTGAAGTTATTGTTACCCTTTAAATCCTTAGTGGTTTGGGTTGAAGAAGCATGTTGTCAGGCCTATGGAGCATTCTATTTGGGTGAGAGAATTACTGGGAATAGGTTTTCCTATGTGATGGCCTAGTTGGTGCTATAAATCTTAGAGAATCCTTGTGTTCCAAGTGCCATAGAGATCTGAGACTTCCTACATGACCTGTTGCTAAAGCCCCAAAAGGGAAGTGGGACATTCAAAGGAATGTGGAGCAATGAAGAGGTACACCTCCTTGGTTGGGATAGGCTATGTGGAATGAGAGGATGTGAGGTGGAACTGTTGTAGGAGTTGGTTGCATTGGCCTTGTCTTGAATTTGTGTGATGTTGGAACTTAGTTTGAATTAAGTATCATTTTCCTTAGTGGATTCATAGCCCCATCTCGGGGGTGACCTGATATTGAGAGTGAATGGATAGGAGAGTCTATGGATGGGAGGCATGTTTGAGGTCTGCAAGTAGTTGGATACTAACTTTTCACTATCAATTACTCTCGAAGGGCTGGGTAATGGGATAATAGAGGAGATAGACTCTAGGGTAACGAGTAAAAGAACTATGGTACCATGAACAGACAATATGGAATGACTGGATGGGTTATACAACTTGGAAAAGGTTTCGATCAAGTCTGGTTCAAATACTCAAACAACTAGGAGGGGAATCATTTTTCCCATGGTTTGATTATGAAATAATTCTCGTGCTTTCAACAAAACACCCTTGAACGAGGATAAAAATTATACTAGAAAAAATCAATGACATACTCATGCCAATCTTTCAAAATATTTCTAGACTTAACTGTAGACATCATCTTCACACAAAGAGCCATTCTTTTGAAATCAAGCAAAGGAAATTTTCTCAGAATAATGAGGTAGACAAATGCACTTACCGATTGTTAATAACATCTTTCGTGAGTCCATTTCGAGTTATCAATGATCTTATCAAAGGCTTTGACTTACAAAATTGTGAAAGCAAATGATAATCTTTTTATGATTTCATATAATAAGGTGACAAATTCTGCATACACATGTGAGAATTAATATGTAAAATTTGATAGTGAAAGACTCAATAATAATAATTTTATAATTTTTATTGTTTTATTCAATATTTTCATGTTTCTATCCCTTCTAAATGCAGTTAGTGTCTACATCACTATCGAGGTTGGGTGCTAGCCTATGGGACACACCCATCAAGACACATATGGAAACTATGGGAAGATACCTTCTAGTGTGAAAAGTAAAAATACAATTTATTTATCAAAGATGAGGGATACATACCATACAATTGAAGAAAAATGGATTTTCCACCTAGCTTGGTTAACAAGGTGTATGATTTCAAAATTTTTCTCTAAAAATTCATACATTATCGAAACTATTGAAACTATGGGAAGATGCCTTCTAGTGTGAAAAGTAAAAATACAATTTATTTATCAAAGATGAGGGATACATACCATACAATGGATTTTCCACCTAGCTTGGTTAACAAGGTGTATGATTTCAAATTTTTTCTCTAAAAATTCATACATTATTGAAGACCAACTTTTCTCTAAAAAATCATACATTATTGAAGATCAACTAGCACTATTTAGACATTATTTTGTCTAGTTATCCTAATTTCTTGTACGAAAAGGTATTCCAATATTTAAGTATCAAAATCCCAGATATTGAGTGGTCAAAACTAATTTAATTGTGTTATAGATATTATGGAGGTTAATCTAAATTGTCAACATGTAAGCTATTTTTCTTACATTCAAAAGAGAATGAGATATAGTTAAAATAACTAAAGGAAGAAATATTAACATCATACTTGAGAATGTGAAAAGGCACAATAAACAAGAAGAACTTCCCAATCACTATAGAGGAATAGAAAAATAAAGTAGAGTATTGGGATCCTGTCTAGGTAGAAGGAAAAGAAAGAAGTAATTAGTGGATTTGAAAAACATATCAATTAAAAAGTGGTTATGGATATTTTCTAAATATGAATCGTGGTGATTTGGGGAGAGATTTTAAATAAATAAGTTTTATAATATTGTTATGTTATTTAAATTTCAAAATTGGTTATGGATATTTTCGAAATATGCATCGTGGTGATTTGGGGAGAGATTTTAAATAAATAAGTTTTCTAATATTGTTATGTTATTTAATTTCAAAATGAATAAAAGAAAAAAATTAACACAATATTTAATTAATTATTTTATAAAGAAAAGTGTGAATATTTAAATTTTTAATATTGAATTTTTTCAATTAAATATTTTTGATTTTATCAAATTCAAATTTAAATTTGGTAAGTATGATATATGCAATATTTTATAGAGTTTATGGTAGGAGGTAGATTATGTGAGTTTTTGATTGATATATGCCTTTAAGAATGTTTTGGGTGTAGATTAGTTGGTGATGGAATACACTATTAATACTTGCCTATTCCATGGATAATTAAAAAAGACATACACTATTAATAAATTATTATGTACAAGAAGGAAAGTATCTGATTCAAGATAAGTGGAGATTTGAAATTCAATATCGTATAGTTGTGTAACCCATTTTGAATTTAGCACATATGAATGATATTCTAAAGAAGGCCCACCTTCAAAGCCTCCTCTTCATCCTTTATCCAAGCTAACTTATCCCTACGTGCATCAGATAGATGACAGGTTCCCCTGCACATGACAACTGGTAGTTAAGATTTTTCTAAACCTATTGAAATTTTAGTTTATAATCTTTTCATTCAATAAATCCCTAAACATGGCTGGTAGGAATTTAGCTTTGAAACAAATATTACAAACATAGAAAGTGATGACTAAAATTTAAATATTATGGAAAAATTCAAACTCCCTGTGTCTCAAAATTGTGTTGTCAAATACCTCATTGTTGATTTCCTAATACGTTAGTGGTATTTCCTATCCTCACTATAACCATCTTCAAGATCTCCACTATGCATATCACCGTCAGCTTCATTGTGTTTACAAGGTAGATCATTTTCAATTGCATCAGGTCTTTTATCTTCATGAACAGAAATTCCAGAGCTTTTGCTACACACATGTTTGTCTTGGAACCTAAACTAAAATCCCTTGTATGACTAGAAAGCTCTTCAAAAATCTTGATTTTGTTTGCAAATTCTTCCCCTCCTTTTTCACATTTTTTATAATTATTGTTCCGTGTTTGCTACTCTTTACCTTGGACTGACCTAATACTTGGGAACACATGTAATCTCTTTTTGGATTCTATAGCGTCATTCTTTGCTTTTTGGTAAGCTACAAGGGCTCTTTTGTAAGAACATACATGGCAATCAAAAGTTTCACCCGGATTAGTAGATGCATATAATTTCAAACATTTATCATGCATATCAATAAAACACCCACTACACTAGGACAATAATCCGCCTTCTCTACATTTTAAACTAATTTTTTCCTGACCATCTTTGCCTTGTATCAGTAAATCCAATTCCGGTAACTCCTCTGCCTCAAGTGAGTGGTGTTCCCAGTTACTTGTGGCCTGTGAATTGCTTTCCTCCTTGGGTTCATCTGTTTCCCCTTCCAAGCAACAAACCCCATCATAGCTCCTCTCACTACAATGTGAATGACCATTAGAATTTGACTCAGTGCCACTTGATACCTGCTGTAATTTTTCATCTCCTATGATGTGGATTTCTAGTTTAGATCCAATATCTTTTGAACCATTTCCAGTAGATATTTGAGAATATTTCTGAAAATTTTGTGTCTAAGTGCCTAAAGAATTGTTTTGACAAGCATTTTCAGAACCATTATATGTTTTTTCAATAATGCACTCTCTTGTCTTTTCAATATTAGATGGGGAGCTATCTTTTCCACCATGCTTTAGCCTCTTTTGACCTTCTAAACATGTATGTTCATATGACAAGTTTGCTTCTCTATGCAATTGATTTCTACCTCCACTGTTGTTACATTCTTCTCCTCTTGGTGATGGATGTGTATAATGTAACAAAGAAGGAAAGTGCCGCCCCTTAGAGACATCATATACCGACTGTAAACCAATAATTTCATCTTTTAATTAGCTGTATTGACATGAATGTTTTACACACACATAACCAAAAATATTATTCTTAAAATAATGTTATTCATCTAATCACAAGGCCTCTATGGAACTTTACATGATCAAGAACAATTATGTTCAGACAAGCTTTCTTCATACGAACAAATTGAAGTAAATAATACTTAAATGTTTCAACAAGAAACTTCTCTAGTGTAGAAAGACAAACGTTTTTATCCTGTGAATAACAACACAATTGAACAAAATTATAACAAGATGTAAGGAAACAAAATGACTCTGAATTTGAGTGGAAAAGTGTGGATCAACCCCCTTTTCCTGAGAGGCATGCCCACACAGTGAGGAGAAAGAAGGAGATACAAACTGGATAGGAGTTTCCTATATGAAATAAGAGGTGTTATGAGAAGGAAAAATACAAAATTTACAAGGAGGTTAACATGAAGATTAACCTGGAGAAGCCACCAGGGGGATATAGTCCAAATCTCAGGGTTTTCA
This sequence comes from Picea engelmannii, assembly GCA_009831015.1. Classification (NCBI taxonomy): domain Eukaryota; kingdom Viridiplantae; phylum Streptophyta; class Pinopsida; order Pinales; family Pinaceae; genus Picea; species Picea engelmannii. Next base: position 19,511 of record WSFP011408650.1, read on the forward strand.
TATCGAATGGAAGAAATGGTGCCCATGAACCAATAGATTTTGGAAGCGTCCTTAGTCTCAAATGTCATCTGGAAATGCACGCATGAAGACCACTGCAAGTTGACAGTTGCATTCACAGATTGTGCCTTCACACAGAACCTAAGGGTGCTCACGTGGGGGAAATACACAGCTTCAAAGGGCTGCCCCATGGAAACATGGGTGGTATCCTCCACAACAGATTTGGCAACAACTTTTTCAGGCATAATTTGAGACACTCGAACTTGCCACCCTGAGACACTCAAACTTGCCACCCATTCTGGAACTATTCTCGAATGTAGGGAAAAGATGAACAACTGCGTTTGGAGGTAGGGTGTTTAGAATGAAACATAATCACTATGCAATGGCTGAAAGCCCCAGCTGGCGAATGCCTTCACAGGAGAGTCTATAGCTACAGGAAGAACGTTCAGCATGCAAAACCATGCAGAGGGTGTCCATCGGACAATTTGAAATCCCTAGACAGTGCACTTGGCATGTCATCACATGGTTGTCCCATCATAAATATTAATATATATATTTTAGCAGGTATATACATTGTAATTTGTCATTGAATGTTTAGTTTTCCTTGTTATTGAATTTCTGTTTATTTAAAAACATTTTTAGCAATTAAAACTTAAAAAAATGATACTATAAGGCTAGTATGCATGAATAAATAAAATGGGCCCTTTGTCTGATTAAATATTTATTGGTAAATGTTCGTTGCTTGCAAATACTCATGGGTTAAAAATAATAGATGGGCTAGTGAGAACTAGGTTATTAGACTGTTGGATTTTCTCTCCATCATTCTTATTGAGTGTGGGTTAAGAGAAAGGCTTCAAAACGGTAGAGGGAGGGTGGCAGAGATGGTGGTTTCCTGTGACTATGAACACAAGAAAAAGCATTGTACTGTTATTGGATCATGGATAGATAAACCATGAGAACCTAGTTCATTATCTTTAACTTTTAAATGAGGCAGAAGTTAGTAATTGTGAGACTTCCAAAGTTTATTGAAAATGTGCCAAAGTGTATTAATATCGAAATCAAATACATATATTTTTCTGAGAAACCAATTTACTTCTCGCTCAATGGACGGGGTAACGAAACAATACTTTCCAACCGCTCTGAGAGGATGCTTTAGTATAATGTAAAGTATTAATAGACGATGGACAGAAACCGCGAGGACATAGTTCATTTTCTTTAGCTTTTACAGAAGGCAGTGGTCAACAACTGTGAAACTTCTGAAGTATATTTTAGATCCAAAGTCTATTAGAAGTATATTGAACTGGAGCCAAATTCTATGTATATGGATTTGAAGTATACTTAATTACATATTTGTAATGAAAGTGAAACAAGCAGATTAGATCTATGCTAGAATGGCATAGATTGTCGGTAGAGATATGGAACATGAGCTTTCATTGTACCTATTTTTCCACATCAGAATTGTATCAATAATAGAATTGACATTTTTTGTGATTCTTTTCTACAAGGGTTCCATCTTAGGCTTGTTATTTAGTGTTTAATATTCTTTGGTAGTGGTAAGCCTAATATTCTAAAATTTATTAAAATGGGCTCCCTATTAGAGTCTCTTTTATTTTAGTGTTTGACAAGTTCTACGTTGTAGTGGTAAGCTTAATTATGTAAGCAATATTGGGTAGAAAACCTAGAACTGACTCCTCTAGAATTTTTGGAAATGGGTCCTGGAACTATCATTTAAGATGAGGTGTTTGGTACTAAGCCCATGAAAATTACTTATTAACTATTGCAGGGCATCATAAATCCATACCAGGTTATCTGTACAACCTAGACAACCCTCACTAGGAAGAGCTAGCTTGTCAGATCTAAATTTGCGGTGTTGTCTTCATAGGAGAAACTAGCCTACCAGGATTTGAACTTGGATTATTTTCACAACATAGCTAGACCACAACTTCATAGCGTGACATATGGATATATCTGATTGGTATGTAAACACGTAACTGGTTTTTTTCTAGAGATTGTAGTATATTGTGTCATGCCAATAAAACTACTTTGGAAATATCTATTTATTGATTAGTGGTTGTGTCTGCCTTGTTAGTTATCCTATTTTCATCTCATTCCATCCTTCCCTTGTTATGGTAAACCTTTATTGCATTTACATTAGGGTTTTGTCTTTTAAATTAAATTGTTTGTCAATGTCCTTTACATCCAGAGTCTTGGCCACCAATATTCAGCTTTTAGTCTGCTATGCAATATTAAATATTGGTGGATTATAAGTAGTCTAATATGATAGAAACTAGAGTTTTGACGATCAATATTTAGCTTGCTAAGCAACATTGAATGCTATTACAGATGGATTATAGGCTGTCGGATCTGAATTGCTATTAAATCTGACTACTACCACAACATAGCAGGCAGGCTGGATATTGCTCACCGTGTATATTGAAATGTGTGATGTCTTTCCATTACTGTTGCCCCCAGGGAAATGAATATGCAAGCTGATGCACTGGTTGTCGCAGTAAAAACTCTCAATCCATTATAAAATCGGTATGGTTCGCATGACGACCCTATCTCGCATCTGGGTTAATAGCCTACCATTATAATGACATGCCTTTCAAATTACCTTTGCAGCAGGGATATCGCTACTATAGTAGCACGTAACACTTGTTAATAAAATCATTTCAATTAAACCCTTGATCAAAGCGAGCTTTAATTATTTAGTTCTAAGAATTCCGCCATTAGTGGTATTTTGGTGGTATTCTTACTGATTCATCTCAACAATATACAAATTATTTAGTTCTAAGACTTTTTCTGCGATTAGTTAGTGGTATTTTGGTGGTATTCTTCCAGATTCATCGCAACAATTTACAAATCGACATTTGAAACAAAGAGCTTTAATTAATCAAATACGAAAAAAAAAAAAACATTTCCAACAAAAAAAACTTTTATTAATCAGATACGCATAAAATAACGTGAGCTTCCACAATACTACAAATACGGAGATCCCAATGCGAGCTTCCACAAGACTAAGCTGTCCTCGGCATTAACGTACCTAGGAGCAGGCCATGACAAATAAAAGCTCTTTTGTTTAAGTAGATCGAAACCCTCGTCATCCCCACCCCTCAAAGGTTACCCCCAAATAACTTAAGTAATGTGTTTGAAAGATAATCAAGCTTGACCATAATCAATACAAAGCATAGTTACCAAGTTCGAATTCGAATTTAGATTCTAATTAGATAAGATAAGAAAAAAAGTTGGTCGGATCAGCTTACTTAAAGGTTCAATAAAATAAGGAAAAAGTTGGTCGGATCAACTTACCTAGAGGTTTGAGGATTTGGAGTGTCACTACTTATATGGATCAACAAAGTTAGGCTTTTTACACTTGGGGGTTGCCACCACGGATAATTTTAATGATGAAAATTTATGTCAAAATGTAGAAACCTTTGCTAATCTTACTAGTCCTTTATATGCAAAATATTCAAATTTCTAAGGATTTCTATATATTTTGTATAAAATTTTGGCTATTTTTAAGGTAAAATAATTTTATTCTATAGAATTTAGGAGAATCACTTTTAGAAAAAATGAAAATTGGGGAATATTGTTTTGGAATAAGTATGGAAAATTAACCAATGGATGATATATAGCCCCTAAAAGTTTCCACGATATACTCGATGACCACTGTTTAGATTACATATTCCAGTGTCCTATGGTTTTTGAAGACGCTAAATCAATTTATACATCCAAAAATATGATTTAAGCAATGTAAAATTCTGATTTCACCAATAATTAATTCATTGGATTCAATAATAATATGTAACAAATAATATTTAAACTAAATCATTTCCAAATAGAAAAATGTCCCAACCACCTTTCCAAATAATGGATAATGAGTTGCTACTCATAGATTTAGCATATGGTTTTGGTTGCGTAGACTTGTGGAATGTGTGTGCATAAAATATATTATTTGTATTATCGATTAAAAAGGATAATGGATGCGTGAATATGCTGTGTTTTTGTACACTCGACTTCTTAAGTGAAGAGGAGAGGTTACAATTGTATTAAAAACAATTCATTCCTAATTAGGAAATCAACCTTCATGCCCAGTGACATAAGTGATGATAAAGTGAACATGTTACATTTGTGTAAACGTGTGACCATCCACCATGTCTTAGCAGCTTGGAAGAACACGTAAATAGGCATTGATCAACTTGCATTCAAATATCAATTTAAAAACACGACATAACATATTACACTAGGAGGGCCAACCTTTCTCTAGTACTGTCCGTATACTGTAAGGTTTGAATTTCATGTGGACGTGAAGGCCACTTCATATCTTTCTCAACTTAAAAAAATGTTGGTTTAGAGAAGAATCATAAAATCTCCTTTGATTAAAAAAGGAAAATCAAAATTAAAAATAAAAATAAAAATTATTCACTTTTTAATATATTTAAAAAAAAACCTTATCATGGAAATGGATATAAGATACCAAAATTTGTAAAGATCACAACTTGAATAATAACGAAATATATACACTATCACAACCACACCATTGTTTATATATTATATGCACTAACTTCAATTCAAATTATATGTATTAGCTTCCTTCTATGATAGAACTTGGCATTGGCTTTTTTTTGAGACTTAATAACTTTAGGTTAATTTAAGGAAAACAATAGTTATGGCCTTTAACATTCTTAAAAGGGAGGCAAATAATGTGATTCTTATTTACAAAGGTGAGAGGGTTGAGAATTTTTTTTCATTTATATATTTGAGGGTCTTTTTTTAGTACCATGATTTATTCTAACCATAGAGACTAGAATAAATAAGGTATATGTAACTCTCACTACCAATGAAAATTAATGTTTTCATCTTCAATTTCAAGACTTTCAATTGAAAATTTGAGTTTTTCAATTATTGATCATACCTACCCTCTTGTATGTGTGTGAAGCTTAGAGATATACTTTCTGAGAGTAGATAAAAAAACAATAAAGAGAGTGTTAGTCACAATGCTATAATCCCAACATCTTCATGCCAAGAGATCAATGACTCGTGATATTATTCTTGCATAATTTGGCACAAACCCACTCATTTTTTAATGATCTTTCCTATGTTGAAAACAATACACAAGCTCAAATACATGGACAACTCACAGAGTTTTGTTCTTAGATATCCATATCTTGCTCTCATATCCTCTATGGATTGAGCAAAATGTGGGATCAATTCATGTTCGTATGTAAGAGCCTCTTCATTGCTTCACCTTTGTAATATGTAGAGCCAAAGCACAAATATTACCAAAGTATTTAGTAGAAGGAAATAAAACAATGAGCATGATAACCTTCTTCATCAAATTCTGGGAGACTAGTTTGAATCTAGCACTTAGATCCAATAAGTTTCTTTAAGCAAGAGACATGAAAAACTAGATGGAGCTTAGAGTGACTGGGAAGGGATAATTTATAAGCCACGGGCCCCATGCACTTGATGATTGTATATGAGGCATAAAACTTTGGAG
>WSFP011408651.1:0-25007 GCA_009831015.1 Picea engelmannii
CATACCAAGCTCGACGATCCTTCTTCAAACCATAAAGTGACTTCTTGAGTCGAAAAACCAAGGTAGAATCTGTCACAAAACTACGAGGTTATTCTATGAAAATTTATTTAGATAGGTCTCCATGAAGAAAAAAACGTTTCACATCCATCTGATGGATTTTGCATCCAAAACAAGAAGCATGGGAAAGAATCAGTTGAACAAAGTTCATGATTGTGACAGGGGAAAATGTTTTAGTGTAGTTGATGCCTTTTTGTTGAAAAAATCCCTTCACAAATAGGTCTGCCTTATGTTTCTCAACAACACCTTCAGGGTTAAATTTGGTCTTGTATACCCATTGACACTTCACAATGTTTTTTCCTTGTGTTCAAGGAACCATGTCCCAAGTGTGATTCTTCATAAAGGAATCATTTTTTGTCTACATATACTGTTCCCATTCAAGTTTTCCTTCAACATTTGGGTAGGAAACGAGATCAAAAGTTTTAAGTACATGAGTCATCAAGGAAATTATAGCATGTCGCTTATCACTTTAAGTTTTTCATATGAATGAAACATTCCAGACATAAGCTCCAACAACTTTAATTTTATTAGTATGCCATTTGGGTAGGAAAAAAATAGGTGAAATATGGTTCACTGTAGTAGGCCGATCAAAATTCAGAGGATATTCATTCGGTAGAACCATTTAAATATAGGATGACAGACTATTCGACTCAGAGGTCAACACTTTAGTTGAAATAGGAAGAATGTTCGACTGTCAGAGACAACATCAAATGGGCCATCCTGAAAAAATCCATAAGAGGCATTCAACAACTAAATGCTAGAATACTTTTCATCAATATGTACATTTAATCTGATAATGATTTTCCATATGAAAGGATCAAATAATCGATATTATTTCAACTCTTCAAGGTATATCATCTTTATGAAAGCATGACTCTTTGCGTAAAAATTATTTTTGCAATCATTCGAAATATGTTCCTAGAAAACATATCCAAATAAAAAAAGGTGCATTTTTGAAGGCTTCTTTCCACACCATTGTTCGACTGAAGTCATGGAAGGAACAAATCTATTGGATATGTGATTGAGAAAATATTTTTCACAATATAATGCCTCATCCCGGAAGCTAGGATGGAGATATTTATCATGCAAAATTTATCTATCCATTTCTACTAATGTTTAATTCTTCCATTCTGCAGTTCCATTATACTGATGTGTGTGAGGGACCGATAATTGTAATTCAATACCAAATCAAGCTACCTATTCTTAAAAGGTCGATATACATACTGACAACCATTATATGATCTCAAGAACTTGATGGGTCAGCCACATTTAATTTCAACAAAGGATCTAAAATCCTTGAACTTTTCAAAGACATGGTTCTTATTCTTCCTAAAACAGACCCATGTGAAATGCGAGAAATCATCAATAAATGTTAAAATATACCTTTCACCTACTAATGAAGGTATATTGATGTAGCATACATAATTGTTAACGAACTCTAGTAGGTTATGTGCTCACCATGCCTTTCCAGAGTCAAATGGTTACTGATGATACTTCCCAAGCACACAACCATTATAGAATCTTTCAGGGCGAAACACCTTATGTAAACCAACAACTATGTTCGGAGTTTTCATTGCTTGTAGACTTTGGAAATTAATGTTTCTAAGACAGTCATGTAAAATTTTATTTCTCTCATTAGTTTAAGAAACAAGTGCATAAGTTTCATTGTCAAGTCATTTCATGTCACATAATTTTTTCAAACTTTCCATCGAGTCAAGAATCCCACTAACCACAATCGACCTACCTTTATTCAAATAACAAACATAGAATCGATCTAGCCACAATTCCACAATCTTACCCATTTGTGTTAACTGAGAAAATACAACATACTACCACTGATATTTGGCACATGATAGATGTCAACAATCTTCCCATGTCGACAAGTAGCATCACCTTGACCAACAACATACAAAGAAAAATCATTAGCAGCATAGATTTTACTCTCCTTAGATTCATTCAACCATGTCAACAAGGAGGAATCCTTAGCCATGTGATGAGTGCACCCAAACTTGAATACCAATTTTTTCTGAGCAGAATGAGACAACAAGGCTTCATAAGTTCTCACTTGGAAGGTGAAATTAAGAATAGGTTGGCCTATAGCAGACACGTCTCCTTCAAGGTGTTTAACCTTCTCCTATAAGTTGTCTCTCTTCATAAGTAACACTTTCTCCGCATGTACATCATTTCCACAATATTGAAATGCCATCTTCTTTCGGCTCTGGTAGGGAACATTTGTCTACCCCTTAGGTTTTTGGTCACGGTATGAAAGATTATATGTAGAGGCATCAAACCATAATCTATTCCTTTGATCCATCTTTCTCTTTCCCTTGAGAAAGTGGGCTTGGTGTTTCCCACCAATAGTTCCTTCTTCAAGTAGTTTGTGTTGATCAATGATAAAAAAAATCATAGAAAGATTCAAAGGTATAATCCTTACCATCTTCCTTGTGTTCTTTCTAGTTGGTTCGCAAAGTTGATACTAACATTTTGAATGGTGTTCTTAAATTCATTAGGACCAACTTAATTAATTAGTCATACTCCTTTTGACATTGATTTCCACATTCACACAATTTCAATTGGATTTCTTTAAACCATGCCAATAGTCCTCTATTATGTCAAAGGGATGAGGATAGAGAGAGATCAACTCTTTCTTCAACTATATGATGTGCCTCTCATCAACCCAATCAAACAATAATTTAATCTTCTTCCAAACTTGATGAGGGAAGTTGATTCTATTGGATTACTCAGAGGGGGGGTGAATCAGTAATAGAGAAACTCAATCCTTTTCAACCAAAAAATGCAAGTGTTATACCAATGTAGAATCGTCATCCAATATTTGCAGAGTAAAAAGTTAATGAACAAATGATCAATCATACACATACACAGTACACAAATGTTTTATGTGGAAACCCAAAGAGGGATAAAACCACATAATGTTTTTTCTTATGTCTTTAAGAGTTACATTCGTTAGAAGCACCAAATTCCTTTGTTTTCTAGCTTCAACTGGAAGGAGGCTCCAACCCCCTAGTTTCTTAGTCTATAACCTGAGGGAAGATCCAACTCCCCAATTCTCTTGCTACAACCAAAAGGAGGATGCAACCCCTCTATGTTCTCTGGCTACAACTGAAAGGTGGTTACAACCACCTATCCTTGCCCCATCCAACCACCCTAAAATATAAATGCCAAATGTAGACAACCTGTCATTGTCTATGGATCAACCACTTCCACTTTCAACCAGTCACTATCAACCTGTACCAATAACCTATAACAACTTGTACCAATCAACCTTGCATCAACCTGTACCTCAACCTGTACCATAAAAAAATGCATCAACCATGCACCAAATATGTACCAATCATGTAACAACTGCACATCAACTATGACTCATCAAGATGTACCCACATCATCAACTATACACATTATGTATGTCCCAACACATCATCTACCTGTCCCAACCATGTACCCAACATGTACCTCAACCATATACCAAATACATACACCAATATAACCATCAAAATTTCTCTATCAATTCATCACTCTATCCATAAACAAAATACCATAAACCCTTACATCAAACCATGTGCCACAATCTCATTGTTATGTAGCCTCAAGATAAACCAACAACTTCAACAACACATCACAACCAAAAGACCAATACCCATATGCCAAATACCAACAACAAAATACCAACTATATCCCTCAACAAATATGATATATGCAACAATATTGAACATCCAATACCATCTCAAGAGCTAAACCCTAGATCACAAAACATACCTCAAAAAAGATGTGCCATATCTATTATAAATAGACACCAACCATGTTGTTGCCACAATTTTTCTGTCACACTTTTTCTGCCGTGATTTTTTTTCCGAACTTTTTTTGCTGCGATTTTTTTTATCGCACATTTTCTGCTGCACATTTTCTGTCGTTATTTTTTGGTTGCACTTTTTATGCCGCACGTTTCCTTCTGCACTTTTCCTGTCGCACTTTTCTCTATCAATAATACATGTCCAAATAACCTTTCAAAAAATAGATATTCAATGATATTCAATAGGTTCAAGTGTGTTTAAATGAAGGAACCTTACCTCTTATTTATAGTTTCATGTAGACTCCTCAAGGGGTTATATTTTAACCATCTTAACCCACTTTCCTTATCTTAGGGTTAACCCACTTAACTTACCACTTTAAATAATTAGTAAGTTCTCCATTAAATTTATTATTTAAATAATTTATCTTGCATCCTCTTTGACTTATAGTACACTCATCCCCTCACTTTATTATTTAAATAATTTCTTATTTGCAAACACTTTGACTACTTTGACCTTTTGCGGCTTTTAGATGACTCATGAGGGTTCTCCAACTTCACATGGCCATAACTCTCTCACCATGAGGAGATATGTGACGTTCCACATACCACCGAAAATGACATGACATGTACTATCCATCTAGAATAGTCTTACCTGCAAATCAAAACTCATACCATTATCCATCAAACAAAATTGGGTCCATTACCCAAACCTTTGTGCTACCGAAATTATCTATCAGACATTCTTCAAGGGTTGACATCAATGAAAACCAACCCAATTAATCAAAAATATCCGCCTTTTGCATTGATGGCAACACTTTGATGCAATACTGAATTCATGTCATGCAATACTGAAGTCATATCATTCATGCTCCCCCTGTGACCATCGCTTCCCCTGGAACCATGCCTCTATGCTCTGCATCTGATAAATCTCTCCCCCTTTGTCATCAATGGAAAATGTATCTTTCCATTTGAGGTTTCTCCCCCTAACTTAACTATCCTTGGGGATACTCCCCCTTCCTGAACTCTTCCTTAAACTGATCCCCTGACCTAAATTGTCCTCTTTATGGTGCTTCCTCATGTAAATCTAAGACATATAATATAAGCATTCAAAATCATTGATTTTGGAGTAGAAATTACTTTGAGTCTCTGGCGAAGATACTCAAAGGCTTCCCATGGAAGCGGTTTTGTAAATATGTCTGCCACTTGTTCTTTTTTTCCCACATATTCAACTCTGATGTTCTTCTCTACAACCGGTTCCCGTAGAAAGTGATACTTGATTTCAATTTTCTTCATCTTGGATTGCACCATCGGGTTCTTTGAGATACTGATGGCATTTGTATTATCACAATATATTGGAATGGGATCATTATACTCAACCTATATATCTTCCATAGCTTGTTTCATCCATAGAACATATCTATAACATGTTGTTGTTGCAATATACTCAGTCTCGATTGTAGATAAGGATATAGATGATTGTTTCTTTTTTAGCCATGATACTAAACACTCACCGAAGTAGAACGATTCTCCACTAGTGCTTCTTTGATCATCAATGCAACCTACCCAATCTGTATCTGTGTAGGAAATAAGTGATATATCCTTTCCTTTTGGATACCGTAATCCAAACTCTTATGTTCCTTTGAGATATCTGAAAATCCTCTTCACTACTACGACATGTGTTTCCTTTGGTGTTGCTTGAAATCATGCCACTTTTCCAACTGCGTGCATTACATATGTTCTGGATTTTGTCACATATAGTAAGCTCCCAATCATTGAAATGTATTTCCTCTAGTATGTATACTTTGAATCATCATCTTTTCTCAACTTGCAATTGGTTTGCATAGGAGTGGTAACTAGTTTGCAATCTTCCATTCCGGACCTATTTAGAGTTTCTATGATATACTTAGTTTGAGAAATAAACATTCCTTGGTTTAGTTGACGTATCTCAAGACCTAGAAAAAAGGATAGTTCTCCGAGTATTGAAATTTCAAATTCATTCTTTATATCCTTTGTAAATTTCTAGCTTAACATGTCATCATTGCTTCCAAAAATAATATCATCAACATAAAATTCAATTAATAAAATACTATCTTGAGTTACCTTGATGTAGAGGTTGTTGTCTTCACTTCCTTTTCTTAACCCTTCATGTTGTAGATATTTATCCACTCTAGAGTACCATGCTCTAGGAGTCTGTCTTAGACCATACAATGCCTTCTTAAATTTACACATAATCTACATTCTCTGACAAATGAAATCATTATGGTTTTTCAACGTAGACTTCTTCTTCAAGTTCCCCATTCAGAAAAGATGATTTTACATCCATCTAATATACTTTAATATTCTTGGAGCAAGCATAAGCTAAAATTAATCAGATTGCTTCCATTCTAGAAACTGGGGCAAATGTCTCTTCAAATTCGATTCCTTCAACCTGTGTGTATCCTTTACATACCATTCTAGCTTTGTTCCTTGTAACCTCTCCATATTCATTCAATTTATTTATGAATACCCACTTTGTGCCAATCACATTCTTATTGTTCGGTCGTGGAACCAGTTCCCAAATTTCATTATTTTCTATTTGATCCAATTCTTCATCCATGGTCTTATTCTGAAATTCATCCTTGATGGCCTCTTTAAAACTCTTTGGTTCAATCGTAGATGAGAGTGTTAGGTGTCTTTGTTCTGGTGAACGGATTATGTTTCTAGTATCAACTCATGCATCTTTGTTTCTGATAATCAGATCTGAAGGATGATTCTTCTGTACTAGTTTTCTAGGTGTATTTGGAGGCACTTACTGCTCTTTCTCTTCTACTTATATTTGATCATCTTCATCTTCCCCTTCCCCTTCTACTTCTTCTTCTTCTTCTTATTCTTAAAGTTGTTCCATTGATTCATTTTCTTATTCCTTTCCACCTGTTTCATCAATTGTTACATTGATGTTTTCCACGACTTTTTTCAACCTCGTATTGTAACACTTGTATTCTTTCTGTGTACTTTAGAAACAAAAGGTACTCCTTTTTCCACACTAGATTCAAACTTTCCCATTCTACCATCTTCTCTTTTGATGTACCATTTTCTTCCAAATACTCTGAAGTGCTTCAAATTTGTTGGTCTTCCTTTCCATAGCTCGTAGGGATTTTTTTCATTGTTGTTTATGAGCATTACTTTGTTTTGAATGTGAACCATTGTATGCATTGCATGTGTCCAAAATATATCTATCAATTTGGAATCCATTAACATTGTTCGCAACATTTCCTATACTGTCATGTTCTTTCTTTCAACAACTCGATTATGTTGAGGTGTCCTACCAAAGAAGAATTTCCTTTTTATTCCATGCCTACTGCAGTAGTCCATAAATTCCTTTGAAGTGAACTCTCCTCTATTATCATATCTCAAACATTTGATTTTTGAATCCGTTTCATTTTCAACCATTTCCTTGTAGATATTGAATTTTTCAAAAGCTTCTGACTTATTCCTGAGAAATAAAACAACAATCATTCTTCTATAATCATCAACTAATAACATAAAGTATTTCTCACCTTTTAAACCTTTTGTTTTAGTTGGTCCAACTAGATTAGTATGCACAATTTCCAGTGGTCTTTTCATTGAATATTCCTTTGATTTAAACATGGTCTTTGTTTTCTTTCCTTGTTGACAATGGTTGCATAAAGTGTTGGTTGGTTTCATAATCTGGGGCATTTCTCTAGCTTCTACCTTTTTGTTGAATTTGACAAGGTTATCAAAGTGTATGTGGCCCATTCTTTTGTGCCATAGACAACTTTTATCTTCATTTCCTAGACAACACTTTCATTTCCAATTTCACTTAATACATATATGTTGCTTGAAGTTCTTGCAGTTGTTGCAATCAATTTTCTTGAACCTTATTTTCTTATCTCGCACTTTTTTGAATCGAAAGTAACTTTATAACGTTGGTCACACATTCGAATCACACTTAGAAGATTATGTTTCATATCTTCTACTAGTATAACATTTTCTACCTTGGTATTCTTGTTTCCAATTTTGACTGTGTCTTTTCCAATGATTTTAGTTGAATCATCATTTCCGAAGGAGATTGATCCATCTCTTTCCTTTCTTAATGTAAGAAACCTTTCTTTATCACTTGTAATGTGTTTTTAATAGCCGTTGTCAACATACCAACCACGTTTCTTCTGCTTATCTTGTAGAGAGAGTGTGCATTCTTCATTGCTATATTGATTTTTCTTTCTTATCCATGTTCTCTTCTGAGGTTCTTGTCTGTGACTGTTGTTGTTATGTTGTGGTTCTCTAGGATGAACTTTCATTCTGCAATCTTTGGTTATGTGTCCAAATTTGTTACACTTGTAGCATTCCACTTTAGTGCTCAATGATTCAAACCTGTTGTAACTTATTCTTTGTGTTTCACTGAGCCTTCTTAGATAACCATTTTGGGTACGAATTTCAAAGTTGTGTATGTTTTTGCTGTTAGCTCTGAAATTCATAACTTTATGTCCAAAATTATTACATGCATAACATAAAACAAAAGAGATAGTTTGATACCTGAGAGTTGAACATCTTCTGAAAGGATTTTCTCTTTTGAATCATTCTTCTTCTTGAGGCCTATCTATCGGTCATTGATTCTAAAATCCAAATCTTCTTGATGGAGAAGTGTCCCTGTAATCTTTTTTGTAGGTATTAATATCCCATTCGATTGTTTCTTCTTAGGTTTTTTGATATGTTTATTTTTCTATTGTTTTGGAGCTTGATCCCTTTTATATCTAATTGTATCCAAGTCTGGACTTTTCATGATGATGTTGTTGACTATTGATAATGTTATCCAAAAATTTTGAGTTGTTCTGCATATTTTTCTCTTGAAGATCCTTTATGAATGTGACAATCTTTTCTTCCAAATTTCCAATGTTCCTGTCTCTTTATTCTAGATGTTCATTGAGTACTTCTTCAATTCGTTTATCTTCTTCTATTTGAACCTTCAAATTTATGATCATTTGTTCTAGTTCCTGAGTGTCTTCTTTCTTGTCTAGTTCTACTTGTAGCTTCTTATTTTTTTTCTTTTCTCTTCTTATAACTTCTATTGCGCACAACAATTATTCTCGGTAGTCAACATATTCCTCTTCATATTCTTCTTCGGTATCTTATTTATCAGATTCTTCTACTACCATGAATAGAACTCTTTTTGTTTCACTGTCACTGACTTCATCTTCATTTGATGATGAGATGTCTTCTTTGGTGCATAAGATATTCTTGAAAGCTTTGTTTGTGGTACTTTTTCCTTTATATATTTGTTTTGTATTTGAGTAATCTTCATCATTCCTCTTATTTTTCTTATGAAGACATTTGTTAGAAAAATGACCATTGACCAATACCATGACAATTAAAACAAATCAATGGAAACTTACCTTTATATCTTTCATTAGTTCCTTTGTTCAATATTTGACAAAGTTGGCGATTTCTTCATTATCATCCGAGATGACACTACTGTTTCTATGTTCTTTTTCCTTTTTCTTTCCCTTTTTTTTTGACCTTTTGGATGCTTTGAAAATTGCTTCTTTTATATCTGGATTTTCTTGTTCAGTTCTCATTTGATATGTTGTGAAGATTCCATGTAGTTCGTCCATGCTTATTGAGTCTATATATTCTCTTTCTTCTAGTTTTGATATCTTAGGATCAAATATCATAGGAAAAGAACTTAGTACCTTTTGAACAATTAAAGATGATTTAATTTCTTCTCCCAATCCTATGATTGCATTTACTATTTCATCGACTCGTAAGAAGTAAGCTTCAATATTCTCATATTTCTTAATCTTTACTTGTTCGAACTAACCTCTATAAGTTTGAAGCTTCGTTGCTTTGAATTTTGAATCTCCTTCATAAATATTTTGAATCTTGTCCCAAATATCTTTAGTGGATTTACAATGTATAACTTTGGTGTATACTGATTCACAAAGACCATTCATAAATGCATTTTTGGCTTTGGAATTATTTTTCCTGAGTTTTATTACTCTTTCATTTGTCGGCAGTACTGTTGGTTCTTTGTATCCATCTACAACAGATTTCCAAATTTCAAATCCCAGTGTATGTATATATATATTCATCCTTCTACTCCAAAATGCATACATTTGTCCATCAAACTGTGGTATTCCATTTTTATACATGTTGTTTCTCTCCATGATCTACCTTTCAATGGTTAAACTGATTTCTGAAAGAACCTACTCTGATACTAATTGTTGGATTACTGAGAGGGGGGTTGAATCAGTAATAGAGCAATTCAATCCTTTTCAACCACAAAATTCAAGTGTTATATCAATGTAGCATTATCATCCAATACTTGCAGAGTAAATAAACAATGAACAAATGATCAATCATACACATACACAGTAAACCAATGTCTTAGGTGGAAACCCAAAGCGGGATAAAACCACATAATGTTTTTTCTTATATGTATTTAAGAGTTACATTCATTGGAAGTACCAAATTCCTTTGTTTTCTAGTTGCAACTGGAAGGAGGCTCCAACCCCCTAGTTTCACAGGCTACAACCTGAGGGAAGCTCCAACTCCCCAATTCTCTGGCTACAACCAGAAGGAGGCTGCAACCCCCCTATGTTCTCTGGCTACAACCAAAAACTGGTTACAACCACCTATCCTTGCCCTGTCCAACCGCCCTGAAATATAAATGCCAAATGTAGACAACTTTTCACTGTCTCTAAATCAACTACTGCCACTATCAACCTGTCACTGTCAACCTGTACCAGTAACCTGTAACAATCTGTACCAATCAACCTTGCATCAACCTGTACCTCAACTTGTACCATCAACAAGTGCATCAACCATGCACCAAATATGTACCAATCATGCATCAACTTCACATCAAATATGACTCATCAATATGTACCAACATCATCAACTATACACCTCATGTATATGCCAACTCATCAACTACTTGTCTCAACCATGTACCCAACATGTACCTCAACCATATACCAAATACATACACCAATATAACCATCAAATGTTCTATAGAAATTCATCACTCTATCCATAAACCAAATACCATAAACCCTTACATCAAACCATGTTCCACAAACTCATTGTTATGTAGCCTCAATCTAAACCAACAACTTCAGCAACACATCACAACCAAAAGACAAATACTCATATGCCAAATACCAACAACAAAATACCAATTGTATCCCTCAACAAATATGATATATGAAACAATTTTGAACATCCAATACCATATCAAAAGATAAACCCTAGCTCACAAAACATACCTCAAACAATATGTGCCATATCTCTCATAAATAGACCCCAACCATGTTGTTGACGCGATTTTTATGCCGCACTTTTTCTGCCATGATTTTTCTGCCGTGATTTTTCTACCGCACTTTTTCTGCCGCGATTTTTCTATTGCACTTTTTCTGCCACACTTTTTCTGCTGTGATTTTTCTGTCATACTTTTTCTACCACACTTTTCCTGTCGCACTTTTCTCTATCAATAATACCTTCCCAAATAACCTTTCAAAAAATAGATATTCAATGATATTCAATAGGTTCAAGTGTGTTTAAATGAGAGAGCCTTGCCTCTTATTCATACTTTCATGTAGAATCCTCAAGGGGTTGTCTTTTAACCATCTTAACCCACTTTCCTTATTTTATGATTAACCCACATGTCAACTTAACTTAACCACTTTAAATAATTAGTAAGTTCTCCATTAACTTTATTATTTAAATAATTTATTTTTCATTCTCTTTGACTTATAGTACACTCATCATCTCACTTTATTATTAAAATAATTTCTTCTCTGCAAAAAAATTGACTACTTTGACCTTTTGGGGCTTCTAGATGACTCATGAGGGTTCTCCAACTTCACATGGCCATAACTCTCTAACCGTGAGGATTTATGTGACATTCCACATACCACCAGAAATGGAATGACATGTACTATCCATCTACAATGGTCTTACCTACAAATATATGAAAACTCATACCATTATCCATTAAACAAAATTTTGTCCATTACCCAAACCTTTGTGCTACCATAATTTGCTACCAAAATTTCTTCAAGGGTTGACATCAATAACAACCAATCCAATTAATCAATAGATTCCAATGAGGTGAAATTGAATCTCCCATGAAATATAAGTAGTGATGACCCCTACAACCTCATCCTTCGTTCCATCAATAGCTAACTTTGTTTAGTCGTCTGTTGGGTCTGGAATAGTAATCTTTGTATGTTGCCATAGTCCTTTCCTCTCTAGTATGGTTTCCATATATGTTGCCCATACTACATAATTTTATCCATTCTGAACAACAAGATAAATCTTTGAATCCATCTTCGATATCTAGACATAAAAAAAAAATTGTTTTCAAAGGTTCAAATTACCAAACCACCGGCCCATAGTCAATCACACAACATATGTGACTTAATAAGGCTGGAATATAAAAGTTCAAGGTTCTAAACCATTGAAATTTATACCATGTTGGGGATTAAGGTGGAACACAATATGAAATAGAAAATAAATTACTCTAAATAATTGAATAGGAACAAGAATTTGAAAGAAAGAAGGTGGTTTCTAAAGAAAGTTACAACACTTACGCAAAATGCATTGTGAGTAAAAAATCACAACGCATATTGGACCACATGATATCAAGTTGATTGGTTGAACTCCATAATGATAATGAGCCTAAGGGTATGTTATTTATAGCCTCGTTATCTAACCAACTTTCATATAATTCGAAAGATATTGTCCACATGTAACCATCGGTTGTTAGAGTTGACTCTGCCAAATCCGCGTTGTCAAGTTAGCTCAACTAGAATGCTTGACCTAACCACCTATGGATCCAAATCATAGTCAATTGTCGATAATATGAATCATGGGTAAAAGGATCTATGTCCATAATAGTTCCCAAAGGCCTAATATTGGATGTGGGTGAACCGAAAATAATATCTACCAATGTATTAGTGTTATCCTTCTTATATTTTGTGACTAGATTAAATTGTTGCAAAAACCCCATCGACTTGTAATTTTTGTTTTTCTAAATCTTACTTTAGGCCTACAAATAATTTAGTGAGTATTGATTAGTGTGGATAATGGTTTCCTTTCCCATCATATAGTTCATCCACTTCTTAATATTTTCAACCAAGGAATATAGTTCCTTATCATAGGTAGGGTAATTTAGGACTCCTGCATTAAAATTTTTATAATGATAGAATGTCAGATTACCTCCTTGCATCAAAACAAATCCCATAGCATGCGCACTTGCATTTGTCACCACTTTGAAACTTCTACTCATTAATCAATGCGAGAACAAGTGCTTTACTAATATTTAATTTCATCTAATAGAAATATTTATGTTGATTCTTTCCCCACTGGAAATTATTACCGTTGTTTATTATGGTGTGGATTTGTGCTACTACCTCTAAACAAAATGCTATGAAATTACCTAGGTACTGTGCTACCCCCAAAAATATCATAAATTCAATGAAATTAATAGGAACTGGCCACTTCATTATGGCCTCCATGTTTATAGGATATATCTTGAGTTCCCCTCCACTGATCATGTACCCCAAATAATCCAATAGATACTGAGAAAAATCCCATTTCTTGAGGTTTTCCAGCATCTAATTGTTTTTCAGATTCTATATCACCTACAAGAAATGTGATACGTTCTCCTCCTCGGTAGAGATATAAGCCAATATTTCATCCAAAGACACTATTAAAAATGAATCTAAATAGTGACACAATACATCATTCATCAATTGCATAAATGTATCTGGTTCATTACATCAAACAAAAGGCATGACCAACCATTCATATACACCTTTCCTTGTCTTGAAGTCAGTCTTTGAGGTGTGTTGTTCTTTAATGCTTACCAGGTGGTATCTCTATTTAATATCCAACTTGGTGAAGTACTTGTCATGTAGAAACTACTCTAACTAACCATTTATCCTCGGTAGAGGGTATCAGTTATCGAGTGTAATATCTATCAAACCTCTGGAGTTGAGACATGTTCGCCAAGTCCTATCCTTCTTAGGTACTATTATTATAAGTGACCCCCAAGGTGAGGTGCTTGGTCAAATAACTCCCTACTCTAGCAATGATTACAATTGTTTCTTCTCTTCATATACTTCCAAAATGGACTATTTATACAACCCAATATTTGGTAATGGGAAGTTAGGTAACAACTACATTTGATGCTCCACTTCCCTCTTAGGATTTCCCCCTTTAGGCTCTTGGATAACTCCTTTGCATTCTTGCAACAAATCCTCTAACTATTGTTCACATTCTTTGGTACATCCGTCTAGGTATTCCTTCACCCTTATATCTCGTTGATTCTCTTAAAAAAAGAAATACACACTTTTTAATTTAAATGATCAAATTTTGGAATTTTTGTCACTTACCTGAGAAATATTTGACTTGCCTTTGTGTTTGTTGATGATACAATAATTCCCATCCTTGATAAATAAGTACTAGTTTTCTGTTTGCATGAATATTGCATCCCTTATATAAATGTAGGTGATTCCAAACACTACACCACATAGATCAAGGGGTACTACATATAATTCCACTTCATCATTCAAATATGCACTTATATCAAACTTGATATTATACTATTTAGTGACAATCAATTGGAACACTAAACCATCAAGTGTTTGGATCTCAATGGTGTAATAATGTGTTAGAGTCAAGCAGATGAGAAGCAACCAATTTAGAAAATTATAAGAACTATCCCTTATTTATTCAGTAGATCATATCATATGAGATTGACCTATGATAACAAATTTAATGGAGCATCTACCTTGGTGTTTTTAACCTGGAACTTGGTATGGAAGAGTTTTATCTTGTCGTTGTCTTCATTGGGATGAAGGCTACTGATATTCACTTCCTTTTGCATTGAACTGTAGAAAATATTATCATCCATATCCAACCTACTCTCTACCTAGTTTCTCAAACCATTTCCTAATATGTTATTCTTATTGGTATCCTTCTTATGGTTCTTGGGTTTCAACTCTAGATGTAGCTTCCAACACTTATCTTCATTGCGACTATCAATATTGCAATGGTTGCAGTTGTAGTTGGGATCCTTTCACTATGTGCAGTGGTTGTCATATTCTTGTATTTTCATTTCCACTTATTCTTCCCCTCAAAATAATATTGGTGATATTTTTGTTTAGAAACACTTCGATGTCCTCTCTTATGTCCTATATTCTCCAGATATCATTATTTCACACAAGAATCATCCATGGTCCTAGGTTTGAAGAGAAATTGACAAATGACTATGTAGAGCCCCTAGATACTTGAGGAGTACATATGGGTTCTTGGTAGATATACCCAACATGATCACCATATTCCTAAATTAGGTAGGAGTATAAGAAAGGGGTTGTTACATATGGTATCAGAGTTGGTTCCACTCTATGACACCGGACCTGTTATGCATTCCACTGTTTTTATTTTTAGTTAAATATATATCTATAATACAAATTGAAATTTGTGCATGACAGGTATCATGGTTAGAGGATGTAGGATGAGTAGACAACAGGGTGTGGGAGGAATAACTATGCTTCCTCTGAGTGCATCCATGCTAGAAGGATATACCCCACAGGGAGATGAGCAGACTACTGAGCATGAGAAACTTGTAGTGGGAGATGTGGTAGGAATGATGAGATCCTTTCAGAGGATGTATGAGGCATTAATAAACCACCTTGATTTGGATGAGGGAAGAGATTTTTTTCCCAATGAGGGTTCATAGGGCCCTCAAGTAGTTAGTGGTGGAATACATAAAGAACTCGAGAAGGTGAAATTTCTTGAGTTGTGGGGTGCTATGAATGATTTAGCCATCGAGGGATGGTCGGAGAATATGGCGATGTGATTTTCATTACATGATTACACCTCCAACATGAAAATTCTCATGGTGATATTTCAACTAAAAGGGAGTGCACTTGTTTGGTGGAAGACACTCTTACCATAACTGAACATGGTCATTTAATACGTATCATGGGAATTGTTCGAGGATTGATTCTGATAGAGGTACTTATTAGATGAATTCATTCAGTTTCATCTTAATGAGTTCAACACCTTACAACAGGGTATTTGTACAATATCGGAGTATGAGGCCAAGTGCATGGAGCTACTCAGATATGCTCCACATCTGAACACTGAGAAATTATATATTAACAAGTTTGTGCTCGGTCAGAACTTCAAAATTCATGATCAATTTAGGATATTATTGCCTCATAGATTGCATGATTCAATTCATAAGGCTCTCATTGTGGAGGAAGAGCTGAACAATGGGGGTCGTGGCAATACTCCTTTTAGACACGCAAGACAGACACTGCATCGAGCACTACAATAGTAGACACCTATTAGGAATACCATGGGAACTGGGATACACCTAGAGGACCTATATTTTCTACACCACATAGACCGACTACTGGTCTAAGGACTCCATACAGAGAACCATCGCAGCAACAACAATTGTTTCATTAATATAAGTAGTAGCTACCTTTTCAACAAGACAAATCAGGGCCCCTGATTCCTAGACCAGTAGATTCTTCTTCTAGAACTAGGAGCATCGGACCTAAGAAGAGATATTGGACTTGTGGAGAGACAGTGCCAAAGAGACTATCATATTGAGAATTTAATAGATTCTGTATCAGAAGGACAAACAATAGTGGGAGATTTGTTCAAGGCCCATAGGATTAATGCAGTGGTTAATAACCGTCAGGTCGAGCATCAGTCTACAATGCTCGAGACTTTGGGCAGTTTAATGTTTTGATAGATACAGGAGCTACTAAGAGTTATATATATATTATTCCACTTAAAATAATTAAGGTAAAGGTAGTCCAACAAGAAGAGTTTATATATGTGGAAATGGCATCGGGTGCCAAGCAAAAGGTTGGAGGAAAAGTCAAAGATTGTAACATTAACTTGGGAGATTTCAGCACAAGTGTAAACTTGTATGTCATAATATTGGGATCTTATGACATTGTGATTGGAATGGAATGGTTAGAATCACATGACGTGATACTTAACTATAAGATGAAATGATTAGGTTTGATTGATGATTTGGGATAGAGTTTAGTAATTGTGGGAAGAAATCGAATTCCATTTATATGACGTATTAATACTTAATGAAAAGGGAGACACGAAAGGATTAGAAAACCTTCATGTAGTATCATAGTTTTCCAATTTATTTCCCGAGGAACTAAATTTACGATAGATTTGAAACCTAGAACATAACCAATTATGAGAATGCCTTATCAGATGTCGACACCTGAGTTGCGAGAGTTGAAAATCAAATTGAAGGAACTGTTGGATTTGGGACTTATACATCCAACTGTATCATCGTGGGGTGTACCAGTGATTTTTGTAAGAAATAAGAACAGATCGTGGAGGATTTTCATTGACTATCATCAATTAAACAAAGCCACGATTAAGAATCAATATCCATTGCCAAGAATTGAGGATTTATTTGATGAAATGAACATAGCGAAAGTGTTTTCAAAGATTGAATTGAGATTGGGGTATCATTAGTTGTGAATCAAAGAGAAATATATCCATAAGACCGCATTTAAAAAGAGATTCAGACACTATGAGTTCACTATTTTACCATTTGGATTGACGAATTCCCCAGGCGTATTCATGAGTTTAATGAATGGGGTATTCCATGAATACTTGGGACAAGTTTGTACAAGTATGTGTTTCGTTGTACTAATTTATTCTTGAACGAAAGAAGAGAACGAAGAACACTTGAGATTAGTTTTAGTGTCTTTAATAGAAAACAAGTTGTACGGGAAAATGTCAAAATGTTCATTTTATTAGACGAAGATTCATTATTTGGGACATATTATATCTGGAGAAGGTATCATTGTGGATCCAACAAAGGTTGAAGATATTATGGAATGGCCAACACCAACAAGCATACATGAAGTACATATTTTTATGGTTTTGGTAGGTTATTATCGACGCTTTGTTGAAGGTTTTTCAAAGACAACAAATCCAATTACATAATTTCAGAAGAAGAATAAGAAATTTGTATGGTCAAAATAATGGGCGGAAGCATTTCAGAAGCTCAAGGATTTATTAACGACAACGTCGATACTGAAATTTCCTGATATGGACAACGAATTGTTGGTATGCACAGATGCATACAAGGAAGTATTAGGTGGAGTATTAATGCAAGATGATCCAGTCATCGAATATATTTCAAGGAAACTAATAAAGCATGAAGATAATTACGCTACCCACGAATTGAAATTGTTACATGTTTTTTATGCCTTGAGAATTTGGAGACATTACCTTAATGGGTGAAAATTTGAATTAAAAACTTATCATTGTGGATTGTAGGATATATTCACTCAGAATGACTTAAATGTGTGACAAAGGTGTTAAGTGAATATGATTTTGAGATCACATATATCAAGGGAACAATTAATCAAGTAGTAGATGCATTTTCTGAGTAATAACACTTTAGAAGAACCTTCGAGAAAATATTTTAGTGTTACGGATTTATGACAACTGGAACAAGGAAGTACAAAATAGTTTTAGACAAGATACAATGATGGTACCTAGATACAAGGGATATTATTTAGACAGTGATGGACTTTTAATATATAACAACAAATTTATGTACCATCAAATGGTGAATTGAGAAGGTTAATTTTGAACGGAGATCATTGAGCGGTGTATATGGCTCATCCTGGAGTCACAAAGGTGAAGGCATACCTTAAACCTTTGTTCTTTGGGGAAGGAAATAAGACATATATAGTTAACTATGTGGTGATATTTATTGAATGTCAACAAATAAAGGATAAAGATAGACATCTCATTCCTGAAACAAAATGGGAAGTCATTTCAATGGATATTATAGTTGGATTCCCACTGATGAAAAGGAGACATGATTCTATTTTTGTAGTCATCGATACTTTGAAAAAGAGTGCAAACTTTATTCCAATTCGAATGACGTATTAGGCATCAAACATAGATAGAGTTTTTGTTAGAGAGATCATGAGATTTCATGGTGTACCAAGGAAAATAATATCTGATCGAGGATTGGTATTCACAGGACGATTTTGGACTAGTTTCCTAGAGGATTTCGGAACACAGTCAAATTTTAGTACAACATATCACCCCGAATCAAATGGAAAAATTGAAAGAAGAAATCAAATTTTAGAGGATATGCTTTGGATGTATGTGATGGATCAAAAAAAATGTTGCGAATAATTTTTTTCCATTGGTAGAGTTTTCATACAACAACAATTATCAGAGTACGATTAAGATGGAACCTTTTGAGTTTATTTACAGACGACTGTGTCGAACACCTCTGGGTTGGGATCGACTAGAGGATAGATTCTTGGGAGGACCACAAGTAATATAATAAATCTAAGAACATATGTGAACTATAAGACAAAGGATTAAATAAGAACAAGATAAAAAAAAGAGTTATGCTATGAGGTTGGCAAAAATGTTTTCTTGCGGGTGAAACCACATAAGATTTATATTATGTTTGGAAAGGGATATAAACTATCTCCAAGGTTTGTGGGACCTTTAAGTGGTATAAAGGAAAGGGCCAGTGGATTACCAACTATCATTTCCTGATGTTTTGAGGCGTATGTACGATGTGTTCCATGTATCTATTTTGCGACATTATATTTAATATATGTCACATGTTACTAACTTGAGTTATTTGCAGGTATCAAACGAGGGTGATCTAATGGAGGATTCGATCCACAGAATGGACCATCACACTCAACAACTATGACATCAAACAATCAATCAGGTCAAGGTCTAGTGGGATAGTTATAGTCCACATTCTTCTACATGGGAGTACGCATATGATATGCATCAATGATTTCATTATTTATTTTGATAGTTGGATATATAGATTAGTATCAATTATGTTTATCGCTTTCAATTTTAGATAGTAAAAACTTCAAGACGAAGTTTAAAACAAGAGGGGGTGTATGTAAAACCCATTTCCACTGATCACATTATAACATTGACTTATTCTTTGTGGACACTTGTGAGCAAGTGATCCAGTATAAAACTTGTTACATTATGATTTCCAGTTTCATTTACATGCTTTTTCTTTAATTATGAGTTATACTATGATGAGAATTCATATTTTTATGTTGTTTCTATATGTATATATTGACAAGTATTATGATGAGTTTTCTTGAGCATGCAGTAAGCATGACAGGTTGACGATGAATATGGCATCAAGAGACTTCCATAGACTATGAATTGATTCAGAGAATTGACTTGTATTTTTGTTTGAGTATTTGATTATACACATGATTTATATGATGATTTCAGTATGTATGTTATATATATGGATTATGGAAATTATTCTTCTCAATGGATGCATACATGGTGACACTTGCTAATACAACTCACATATGGAGTAAAGGAGTAATACACAGAAACCATATGAATGAGGGAGAGGTGTGGCAACATCCCTATCACAGCCTACTATGACTGTCATTGTGACCTGAATGAAAGGTTAATGATTACCTCGTTCTGAGGGTCCACGATGTCGTGAGGGAAGACTAAGAAAATCGTTCACAAATATTTATATGGGGTGCATAATAATGTGGAATCCTTATTCCTTAGATAAGACCTAAGTCTCTCACAAGGTTGACTAGTGGAATCTTGACTCTAAGTGTCTGACAAACTTCCAAACTAGTCAATGGCGAGTAGCACCCTTGGAGAACGAAAGTGTGTATTGTAGGGAATGTCATGTAAATAAAATGGTGAGTAAATAAAAATCTAGATGGCCTATAAAATTTAAATGAATACTTAGAATTTTTTAGAAAAGAACATACAATTGATTATTAAATCATAAACTAGAAATCTAACAAAGAAGTCTAAGTCTAATATTTTTGACTAAATAAAAAAATTAAAATTGGAATAAGGGAAGTTAGACTTACTAATTTGTTAGAAAAATAGGATCACGGAGAAATAAAATAAAATAAATGCGGAAATAAAACACAGAAGATACATAATACAATAGATACATAGATATGTTTGGTTCACTTAGTGTGGGCTACGTCCACCAGATAAATTGTCAGGTCCTTCCTTATTATTATTCAACAAAATGAAGGGAAACAACCTACAACACACCCGTTGCAACTTCCTCTTCTTTCTCTCACAGTCTCCTCTCTCATAATACAATATTCGCGATGATACATATCTACAATACAATTCC
This sequence comes from Picea engelmannii, assembly GCA_009831015.1. Lineage (NCBI taxonomy): Eukaryota > Viridiplantae > Streptophyta > Pinopsida > Pinales > Pinaceae > Picea > Picea engelmannii. Next base: position 21,066 of record WSFP011408651.1, read on the forward strand.
CTCATAAAACAAGGCTTCTTTCTAAGGAAAAAAACCTAACATAGATTCTACCATCATATATGTGACCTTATAATGAACGGTATAGATTTACTATAAAATTACAATATACATTTACAAGGCAATTTTTCGTTTGGGGGCCTTCTTTCCCACAAACCCCGTAGGGGGGAAATCCCCCCCTGCAAACCCCCTGTGTAGAGAGGTGTACAATATTCTTGGGTGTACAATATTCATGGGGTATAAACACGATTTAAAACAAAGACCTATGAATCAAGAAGATAATCCGGCTCCACAACCAATAATCTCCCACTTGGAGACTGATCTCAACAACTCCACTATTGTTGTATCTGTTGGACTATGATCCTTCTTGGACCTAGTTTTACCTTCATGCTTGAAGACCAACTGAAACTAAGCATGAACTCAGTTTATCCCTGGTTACTCCCTTTTTTAACAAATCTGTAGGATTTTGGATAATATGTATTGTTTCCAACTTCAAATGTCCATATTCCAAGACAAATTGTATGAAATGGTACTTGAATTGTCTATGCTTAGTAATTTAATGGAAGGTTGAGTTCTTTGCAATATGAATGGCACTCTCACTATCACAGTACAAACTTTTGTTCTCCTTCTTCTTTCCCAATTCCTCCATAAACCTCTGTAACCAAATCATTTCTTTACTAACCTATGTAGCAACAACATACTCTACTTCTATTATTGAAATTGAAACAACCTTTTTTAATTTTTAAATCCAGCTCCTCCTGCTATATTTATCACCTACCATATATGAATCAACATATCCATGTAGAATTTTGTCTGAACCTCCAAAACATAATGCATGAGTAGTAGTACCTCTCAAATATCTGAGAATCCACTTTACTACCTTCTCACAACTCCCACTGCATGTGCAATATCTGTTCTTGTGAAAACCATCACATACATCAAGCTGCCAACTGTTGATGAATAAGGGAACCTATACATGTATTCTATCTTGTCATGTGTCTTTGAACACATTTACTTGGTTAATTTGAAATTGAAAGCCAAAGGTGTACTAACTGGTTTTTCATTGTGCATTATAAACCTCTCTAACACCTTATGTATGTACTCACCCTGAGACAATGCCAATTTGCGATTTTTCCTGTCTCTTGTTATTCTCATACCAAGGATTTTCTTTGCAACACCCAAATCCTTCATCCCAAATGAATTATCTAATTTATTCTTGAGTATATTTATATTCTTCATATTATACCCTGCAACAAGCATGTCATCTACGTACAATAGCAAGATAATATAGCTTCCATTTTATACCCTTTTAAAATAAACACAATGATCAGAATTAAATCTACTATAACCTTGTTTTGTCATAAAACTATCACACTTCAAATACCACTACCTTGGATCTTTCTTTAGGCCATACAAACTCTTCTTCAACCCGCATACCAAAGTTTCTTTCCCTTTGACTCAATACCCCTGTGGTTGTTGCATATAAATCTCTTCATTCAAATCCCCATGGAGAAAAGTTGTTTTTACATCTAATTGTTCAATATGAAAATAGTATACTACCACGTGACTTAAAATAGTCCTAATTTAAGTCATATTAACAACAGGAGAAAATATTTCATCAAAATCTATACCTTTATTTGGTGCAAGCCTCTTTACAACAAATCTAGCCTTGTACCGTTTTTTTCCTCCATCTTCTTCCTTCAACTTGTAAACCCATTTATTTTGCAATTCTCTTTTTCCTACAGGAAATTGAACCAAGTCTCAAGTCTAGCTATTTAACAAGGAATCCATTTCCTCTTTCATGACTTTCTCCCACTTATTTTTAGTGTCTACCTACATTGCCTCTTCATAACATTATGGTTCACCAGAATCAGTCAACAATAAATAATAAAATGAAGGAGAGTATAATTCAGGGGGTCTAGTTAACTTGATAGATATTCTAACAACACTTGTAGGCGTTTGAGGTACTTGTTTCTCTTGCTGTTGTACATTTTGATTTTCTGGTACCTTTTGAATTTCTTATTCAGTGATCTCATCAAGCACTATGTATTATGGTTTTTCTTTTTCATTTTTATTTACCTACAACTGATCTTTGTACATGACCTTCTCATTGAATATGACATCTCTACTCTTAATAATTTTGTGATTTTCATAATCCCATAAGAGATAACCCAAAACATTAACATTGTATCCAATAAAGGTACACTTCTTGGATTTTTCCTAAAGTTTTTTTCTATTTTCTTTATCAATATGGACAAATGCTCCACAACCAAAAGTCTTCAAAAAAGAATAGTTTACTATTTTACCTGTCCATACCAACTCTCGAATTCCACCATCCAAAGAGCTTGAAGGTCCTATGTTTATTAAGTAAACATAAGTATTTACAATATATTCCAAGAACTGTAAGGGAAACCCAACATGCAATCTCATACTCCTTGCACGCTCCATGATTATCCTTTTCATCATTTCTGATACACCATTTTCTTGTGGTGTTCGTGGAACTATTTTCTCTCTATGAATCCCATGGTATGAAAAGTAATCATCAAACTCCTTGTTTCAATATTCACCTCCATTGTCTAATCTATGACACTTGAACCTTTTTCTTGTCTCATTCTCAACCAAATCTTTTCATTTCTTAAAAGTATCAAAAACATCATAATTTTTTCGATTGCAATAAACCCAAGTTTTTCTAGTTACATCATCAATAAAAGTAACATAATAAAGAGATCCAGCAAGAGATGATACATGATTTTGTCCCCATACATCTATATGCAAAATATCTAACCTTTCACTCTTCTTTTCTTTTCGAACTCCGATAAATTGAACTCTCTTATGCTTTCCATAAACACAATGCTCACACAAATCCAAATCAATTTGTTTAATATATGAAAACAAATTTCTTTTGTGAAGTATCTGCATCCTCTTCTCACTCATGTGTCCAATCCTATGGTTCCACAATGTTGTATCCACTCCTGTAGAAGCTAAAAATATAGAAGAGTCAGTATTACCAGTACAGAAATACAATGTACCTACCTTCTCTCCTTTTGTTATCACCAGTGATCCTTTAGTGACCTTCCACACCTTATCTGTAAATATGAATATACAACCTTCACTTTCCAACTACCATGTTGAAATTAGATTTTTCCTTAGATCTGGAACTTATCTTACCTATTTCAACAACCATTGGTTTCCATTCATTTTCTTTATTTTTACCTTTCTTGTTCCAACAATTTTACATGGTGCATCATCACCCAAATGAACCTATACAAAATCACCTTGAACTTAATGTAGAAAATGTTTCTTATGGGGTGTGGCGTGAAATGAAGCCTCTAAATCTACTACCCAAGACTCAGAAATATTATCTAGAAAAAGAATCAAAGCATCTTGTAACACATCACCTATTACATTTGCTTCTTGATTTTTATCTTGTTACCCATCTCTTTGTTTCTTTGGAGCTTTGTAGTCTTTCTTCAGATGTCCTTTCTTCCCACAATTCCAACACTCTATATTTTCCAGTCTGTATTTGGATCTTCCCTTTCTAGAATTCTCGTGGTTCCCTGATCCCTTTCCTCTATCCTTTTGTATTATCCTATTCTCCATGTTTAACACATTACCTGATGTCTCACCTATGTTTTTCCATCACATTTCCTCGCTAAGGATAACACCAAAAACATCATCAATTTTTAAAGTGTTTGAACCAGAGACAAAGTTACTTACAACCATGACCAAGCCATTCCAACTTTATGGTAATGAGAACAATATTAGAAGACCCCTCACCTCATCATCAAAGTCCACTTTTACAAAATTTAGATGATTAGTAATCATATTAAATTCATTTAAATGATCTGCAACAGACCCACATTTTGACATCTTCATATTAAATAATATCTTCATTAGAAATACCTTATTAGACACCGAGAGATTTTCATAAAGTTTAGCCAATGC